>LPNX010466161.1:508474-537504 GCA_001517045.1 Pseudotsuga menziesii | reverse complement strand
AGTTGCCATCATTTGAGACAAATCGAATATTTAACTTTGACCCTGGTTTGCAGGTTAAACAGGTATAGTTGGAAATTTCCTTTTCCAAAAGTGTTCTAATTGTTGTCTTTAGTTTCAAACCATGTGAAAATAGTGCCATATACCTCTACTATTTTTATCACTAGGATGAGTGTGATCCTACATTACTATTTTTTAAAAACATTTGCTTCAGTGGCATTCCCTCTAAACATATTTGAAGTGTTTATCATTGTTAACATCCTCTCTTGCTGTATACACCTACCATTCCTATTCTTTTCCAGCATGTTAAATTTAAAGAAACAAATTTTCTAGCATCATTTCTGAAATGTGGAATGAATATCATCTCGTGTCACTTGTGATGAATAAAATAACTTTATTGCAATTATTTGTTCCCCTGGCATGGTAGGAAGAAAAATTATCAGAGTTCTATGAAGTTTGCAAAGGTCTTGACCTTGGATGTGGATTTAAATTTCCTACTCTTGAACAGGTACAAATAATTTCATATTGAGTGCAACTTTTTAGTGTAATGGCGTGTTGTTGGACATTACATATGTGCATGGTTCTGTGTTATACTTACATTTTGTTCTTGTGAATCAAATTACTGGATGAACAGCCACCAGCATCATTCGTTTCTGCAATGGAAGAGTATGTTAAAGATGCCTCAAGATCATCATCAGTGCGTAGAGAGTTGGTATGAACATCTATCCTAAGAGAGTATATCATTTTTTTAGGAGACCCAAATTGCATTTTGTTTGTTATTTCCAAAGTTCCATTTAACTTTCTAATAATTATTTCTGTTCTAAAAAAATATTAATTAATATTTGTTGTTTCTTGAACAGAAAACTGAGTCTGTTCCAAAGGTTTTAGCTCTGGAGTACAAGAAAAAATCAGAGCCCCAGGATGATGTACTGCCAACACCTCCTCCACCTCCCGAACCAGTCAAGGAAAGTCCTGCACCTGTACAATCTGTGCCAACTGTGACAACTAATCTTTTGGTAAAGATTTGTATTATTGCTCTCATTATATTGGAAAATTGTATACATGATACAGGAATACAACATTGTGTTGCTGCCGCAACTTTTCCTCCCCGATTTTATTTTTTCACTTAAACTCTGGGACCCCTCCTCATCATTTTTGCTTGGATTGATTGTTAATAGCTTGGCACCCTCGAGAATGTCTGTTTGTTTTATCTTGAAGTTGAATGCCCGATATTTTGTTTGCCTCGTTCAGTTTAGATTGGGTCATGTGGTCTGTTTTAATACCCATAGAACATGAAATTTTTGCCTTAGCGAAGGAAAAATGTTTTTGGGTGCAATCGATTCTTCACGCTGTTGGTTTTCGCTTTGGATCGGGCCTCTTTCGGAAGATTTTGAGCCTCAACTCACCCGCCGTTGCGGCTCCTTGATCAAACTTGACGCCCGATTGGAGTTTCATCCGACGCCCGATCCGTTGTTTCAACCGCTTGCTCCTAAGTTTTTAATGGCCCGCCGTTGCGTCCGGGAGGATAAAGTCAGCTCCCGATTAGAGTTTCACCTGACGTCCGACTCATTGCTCTTCTATCCTGTCCGCGTCGCTCAACCTTTGCATCATCCGCCGTTGCGGGTGGTGGAACAATCTAGCCTCCGATACACTCCTCTCCGGCGTCCGATTGACTTGGTCGCCCGCGTTGTCACTCACCCGGTTCTTATGCTCCCTCGCCATTGCGGCTCCTGAAAGCCTTGCCCATCCGATGCAGAAGTCTTTTCCCGTCCGATCCAAGTGTCACCCGATCGCCGATTCAATGTTGCCGCAAGTTCTCGCCCGGATGAACCAGGCTAGCCCTTTGTGAATTTATCATTATGGTTAAAAAAAATTTCAATGCCTAATATCTCATCTTAGTGGATAATACACCAATGTTGTCTGCAGAGAGAATCCCATAGATCGCTGAAGCAACTCAGGGCGAAGAAAGGGACAAAACAAATGAATAACAGAGACACCGAAGAGGCAGTTTCAGCAGTTACGGTCAGAAGGTAAACGCCTGTGGAAATGATGGGGAAAATGAAACGACCAGAGAGGAAACTGAATTGTGAAGGGGCCTGAAATATCACGCGCGGAGGGCAGCTCAAGAGAGAGCAGTTGTAGTTTAAATAAAGGGGAAGCCTGACTGAAAAGTGGCTTTTTCCCTTACAAAATTTTGTAATTGTTTGCTTGTAAGAGGAACTACTTTGTTTTGCTAAGGAAACGACAATTTTGTCCGCTGGAAAGAGTAAAGGAGTGGAATGTACCCATGCAATTCGATGAATGATGTTGAAGAGGAACTATTTCGTTTTCAGCTGTATTTCATTTGCTGTAAGAATATTTGATGTTCTGAACCTATGTTCTTGTTAAATGTTCTTCAGTAGTTTTCTGGGATATATTTTCGCTAAGAGCAGTAAATGTTGTTATAAAATGATCGGCTATCTGGTTATTTGAATATCTGAAAGTGTTCATGTGCTTTAGGAGAAGTGTCAGTTATCTGTGATTCTTCTTACTGTATGTGATAATGTATTGCTCATCCAAAATGATAAACATGTTCCCTAGGGATAGTTTAGTTAGCGTATTTCTTTTGTATCTGGTTGGATGCTTGTGAGCAAGACGAGAAGTAAGAACCTGCGCATCACTTTGTGACCGCTCCCTGCATTTTGACCACCCTGCATTTAGTTAGGCACTTGCATATCATTTCTTTAAGTCAAAATACAAAAACTCGGTGGGCCAGGCCGCAACCGGTAATCCCTTTAATTTTGTTTCTTGACCTACGGTAGCCGGACCGCAAACCGGACGGATTCCCTATTCCAAACAGTCAACGAGCTAGTTGGGAATGTTGATTGGGGAGAATCCCTTACTGTTGCCGCCTGCGAATTTCTAGGCCCCAACACATTGACTGTAGGATTTGACTTGGCAAGATGTTGATTCTTGTGGTTTCTGTCAAATGTGAATATTGTGGTTTGTGAAATAATTGGAAGCTCTAAGCAGTGCTTAACCAACTGTGAAATGACCTTTTTGAATGCTTGTCTGATGGCAGGGATTTGATGACATTAGTCCTGATCCTTCAATTACAGTACTCTGATAACACTAGTTCAATTACAGTGGTCTTATTACTAGGGTGTAATCAATGGTGAAAAGATTACATACTTTCCCATATATGTGACATATAACCTTTGTACTGATCTGTAAACATGCTCTATCTTTATTAGTGTTATTGAATAGAGATGGTTTTATTACTGTGATTAGATTGAGTACTAGTAGATATTCTACAATAGGCTTAAGTACCATTGCTTATGATAGCTTCATGATACTTGTACAAGTTTGATATGTTACAACAAATAAGCTAGCTTTGTATTAGTATCACATCATGTAAGTATTAAATCACCTGTCTTATGGAAGATATGCTATTATGTTACCTTTATTACTGAAATGCTTAATCTTTCTATACTAGTTACAGTAAAGTAATGGTTATTATACTCTATCCATATGTGTAAAAGGATATGATAGATATGCTTTGTACAGCTTAGTGATTACAGAGATAATCAGAGCAAGTTCTATGAATTCAAGTCATGTTGATTACTTGGAACAAGCCCATGTGTAATACTAGAGACCACCATAAGTAAGTAATTACAGCTAATCTAGTAAGCATGATTAGTCATATGTGATTACAATAAGCATTTAATTGCTATTACTTACGTATTAAGTTATATATATATACTAGAACTAATCCCTATTATATCCCAAGGAATAAGCAGAGTTATACATAAGATATAAAACCAATCATAGTACGAGTCATTGATTCCTATAATGGTAATAATACTAGTATAGTTACTCATAAGCTTACTTTATATGCAAATCCAAGAGATCCTGAAATATGGTGATTACTCTATAAACAACAAGCATGTATTGATTACTAGTAGCAACAGTTTTATGTACATATCTCTAAATGACCATTCGTTGTGATTAATAGCTTATTGCAAACTATACCATTACCGTAATGATTGGATACAACTAGATTACTAGTCTAAAGAGTAATAAAAATTTATTTCCAGTAAGTTTATATACAGCTTACCTATATTGTATAAGGTGTGTTAGCTACTATGAAGCATCATGTGTTTACAAACAGGTACCTATCTTTCCCAAGAATTAAACCTGTTAGATCTGTAATAAGACCACTGTAATTGAACTAGTGTTATCAGATGACCATATATATATTTTTTAAAAACTGCAGAGAGCGTCGCTATAGCGATGGCTTGCCGTGGAACTTTGCGACGTCTTTTCGTCGATATAGCGACGTCTGCCCGTCGTAGGTATTGGGGTTTGTCTTTTTCATTTTAGGAAGGGCCGTCGCAATTGTGACATATTCCCGTCGCTATAGAGATGGCCTACCCATAGAAATATACACACAGCAAAATAGAACATCGTCGCTCTTGCCACGCAATTAACGAGTCGTCGCTATTGCGACGAAATTGTTTTCACGAGAAAAAAAGACTTAGACGTGGCAATTTCCACGGTTCTCCATGGAAATTGCCACATTTTGACCGTGGAAAAATTGATCACTTGTACTAGTGATCAATCCCAGTTCGTTTTTGAAAATAGTGCAGGATTTGTGAGATACACGGACCTGTTTGAGCTGTATTAACTCCAAAAATTCATCAAACATCTCATTCATTTCTATATGTTCATAATTGCATGTTGCTAACAGATTTTGTTTGACATTTACAGGTGTTAAAGGAGCTATTGATGTAAATCTAGATGCTATCCTACATTTTTTCTCTTTTTGACTATGCATTTGGAATAGAAAGAGATTGACTCATCAACCAGAATGGAGAGGAGATTGTCGGATTCCCGTCATTATTCAGGATATGATTTTATGCAGCAAACTGTGGGAAAATAAATAAGAAATAACAAAAAATGAGATCTGGGTTTTGTGCAAAACGTGCTCTTTTATTAGACGCATGTGAAATCCCCCCAAAAACATGAACCATTTGAGAGATTTTGTACGTTCTTTGAACACATTTTTTTCAGTTGCGCTCAGCATGGAATTGGTTCACTTCTAAGTTTTCTATTGGTTTGTATTGAAGTATTTAAACAATAGCAGAGATTGCTTTAAGGGGGGGTAGCACTTATCAGAACTGGAGAAGCTTTCTTTCTTGAACGTTCTGTAATTTTTTATGTTCAATGGTTTTTGTAAACCAAAGAATAGGAAACACTACTGCCAGTGGTTGGAATCCTGGAACTTGCGAAGAACAAATACATTAGAGCACTTAATATTATTCTATATGCTTGTGTTCCTTCAGAACTATTTCTAAGGATTGCTAGATTTTATCGAGATTTTGAAGACATTAGCTAAGTCTGTCAGTTATATCATGTTGTCTTAATGTTGTTTTTCTTGTGTTGAATTTCCTTTTCATATGTATGTATCGTTATATTATATGTGAAAGAACTTTTGTTAATGGATTCTAAACAAAGTACATAGCGTTGAAGTGTGAATGATTAGTTGTCATATGGAAAAAGTAAATGAGCTTCTTCATGATTCTTTTCTTCAGTTGATTATGAGATTGTTTTATATGAAGTACTAACTCTGTGAATTGACCTTGTTTCATTTCTGCATTAGTACCTGAGTATATTTGTCATGCTTCAATACTGTGTTAAAACTATTTTGATTACAAGTTTTATTTCATGTTCAAATTAATTTATGATAAAATGTTGTTTTATTGTAAGTTGATTTAGATCTATTTCTGCTGATTGTGGGATTTTCTAACATTGCAGGATTATAGATCAATTTTTATAATAAAACCTGTTATTAGAGTATTAATTCAAGCTCCTAGTTTGGGATAGTTAACTTGCATTTAGGTCATTACAATATTAGGAGCTACTATTTTTCTGTTTTTATGTACGTAGCTTAGGTTAGTTTTTCAGCATCAGTTAATCATTAGGTTAAATTTCTTTGATTTCTCAGAGCATTATGTTTTAGTGCAACTTACCACTTTCACCTAAAGAGACTCTTGAGTTTGAGAGCACATTTTACAGGCAGTAGGGCGTTGATCCTGTGAGAGATAGTTATCCCAAACATACACAAGACTGCAGTAAGTCGAGTTTGTGGGTTGTCTTTCCATAAGTTGGCCTAGGTCAGTATATTCGGCCAACAAATGGCACTAGAAGGAGGGTCGAGGTAAAACAAATGATTTCAATTTTTTTAATTATTTAAATAATCATTTAACCTCTAGCTCTTGTATTTCAGTTTTATAATTTTATTCTTTTAGTGGTCACATGTGTGCTTAAGGGCTGGTTAGATGACAAGCTAACAATTTGAAGAGTGAATTAATATTGAGTATTTATCATTCATGGCTCATGCCCAAATTCCTGTTTGGGAATTAGTTTTTAGTTTTACATTAATTGATATTCTTGATGAGACAATTAACCTCTTGTCAAAACTTGAATTTGATGGTGAAGGCGATATATCTACAAGGAAACACCTCAAGAAGTTTTTGTCTAAATGTAATAAACATAAGATTATTGATTTTAGTGCTACTTGCAGGTTATTTTCTCTTACTCTCAAAGGACGAATCAAATGCTGGTTGGAAACATTTCCACCTAATTTCTTTTTTTCATGGTTTCAATTTGCACATGAATTTTTGGATACTTTTAAGGATTATGATTCTAATAAACCATGTAGTGAATTGCAGGCTCTTCAAAGGAATAAATGTGAGTCTTCAGAAGACTTTTTAGTAAGTCTTTCTCATATCCTTTGCAGATTTCATATTACTGATTTACCTTCTAAATCTGATCTTTTAAATATTGTTTTCAACTCTCAAGTTCCTTTTATTCAACAAAATCAAGACATTTGTCAAAAGGATGTTTCAACAAATCATTTACCAACCCTTCTGGAAACTTCTCCCTCTTTCATTGATTCAAATACTTCCATAAATTCTACCCAACCCCAAGGTGACAAGATCGAAGTAGAAGAAGTACCAACTACTTTCAATGATTATTCTCTTCTCAAAGGAGAAAGGAAGATTTTTTTTATCCAAAATATTGAACCTATATATATTAAGGAATCAAATGGAAAAGAACTTATTCATGATAAATTTATTTGTATAAATAGAGAAGTTGATTATGTTGATGAACGACAATATTCAGATTCGTCCGTTACAAAAATCGATCAAGATGAATTAATTATAAATCAAACTATATGTTCACCATTTTCTAATTTTTGTACTAATTCGTCTTTCGATTCAATTATTAAAGAACACAAATATGTTAATGATAATTTTATGTGTTCTAAAAATTCAATAGAAAAAGTTAAAGAAGATAACATGAATCTTAGTCAGTCAACTAAATGTTGTTCACGAAAAGAGATTAATCTTTTTCAAGCAAAGATCGATAAAAGTTTTTATTTACATGAAGGATTATCAATTAATCTTGATCTCGAATCAATTTCATATGGAATCCTTAAAGGAACATCACCAAATTATATTGAAAATAATCAGGTAATAAAAGAGAAATCTTTTGGAAATATTAATGATCTTTCTAAATTGAGAGTCTTTTCATTTCCTCACTTCTAATTCTTATTTTTCTGTTTATCCTGATTTATTTTCTGATTTTGATATACGTAAAATTCCATCTGAGTTACCTAACTGTGTGAGTTCAAAATCACATTTTTATGAAATATCTAACATTGATGGTTCACGTATTAAGCATGAGTTTGAGGGATTGGAACATATTTCATTATTAAATCATCATTCGATACAATGTTTTAAAGAGAAAGAAGGTTTATTACAAGATGGTTACAGTCAACTGATATTTGATGAGAATAAAACACAAATTTTTGTTGAAACTAAAAATGTTTGTTCTCATCAGAATTACTTATATGAGAGATATAATTTGATTGGTGATAATAAAATATTTGCTGAAGAGTTTACTATAAATTGTGATCACCAAAGACTTACTTCTCTTTTAATTGATTCATCTTTAGTTGTAGATCCTCTTAACAAGATTACTTCTTTCGATATTAGGTCATCACCGATTCACTCACCTATTACATCATTTCATGATCCTACTTTGTATCTGAAATCAACTCTTCCAATTGTTAATGTGACTGATGCTATTTATTTGATTCTTAAAATTGATTCACCTAAGATATATTTGCCACCTATGGATTTCATGTTGGTAGATCATACTTTGCATTCTGAGTTTTACGACAGGATTGCGGAGTGGCTCAAAAATTCTTATCTCAAAAGGTTTCCAAAAACTGGTAGTTATCCTGTGAGAGATAGTTATCCCAAACATACACAAGACTGCAGTAAGTCAAGTGTGTGGGATGTCTTTCCGTAAGTTGGCCTAGGTCAGTATATTTGGCCAACACGACCATACCTCAGATCTTGTACAACTAAGACACATATATGCAATTGTTTCCCCGAAAGACAATGAGTGGGGCACGGATTATTGGTTGGCATGATGCATTCAAGGTAATCAAATCCTGAATGGATCACTAATTGATGATGAAGGAAATGAATTTACTATTGGCTCAATGGTGGTTGAGGGTGAATATCTTATACTAGATGGGAAATCAAGAAGAACTAGTGGAAAATTATTTGTGGAATAAAGACTAGGTTCTGTGGTCTATCACTTCACAAACTTTATTGTTGGCATGGACATCCATCTACATACAATGTTAATGAAGAACTCAACCAAGGTACATTACTTCTTTCCTCATTCAGAGCACGAGAGATTGATGGAGGCAATTAGCAACAGAGAGGATCCAACTGGCTATATTGAATGATATTAGCTAATTGCGCTTACACTCCTCTTGGATTCCAATTCCATGAGTAATTAAAATTGAAAAATACTATTAAAAGACAAGACGATCATGATAACTTACTCCGCTTTCTATGTGAACTCTGCAAAATCCTTTCCCTTTCCATCTATATCGATGTCATGTGTGAATATATAGCATGTATAAATACTTATTACCAAGTATGATCTGTTTTATGCACCATCTTGGTAATACGTATTTATACATGCTATAGGTTCAAACATGACATTGATATAGATGGAAAGTGAAAGGATTTTGTAGAGTTCACATAGAAAGCAGAGTAAGTTATCATGATTCTCTTGTCTTTTAATAGTAGCTATCAATTTCAATCACTCATGGAGCTAGCATCTAGATTTTGACGTGTTAGCTTGAACAAGCACACGATTCTCTACAATTGACTATTTTGACTAGAGACAATTGACTATTTTCTCCATCCCTTTAACACTACTTCTTGTGAGCCACCAAAGCTATGCAAGAATACAAATTTTCATCATTTGCATTCTCAATTCCTTCTGTTCTTTTTAATTAGAGATTGATTTATTTGAATGTAACTTTCAAGTGAAAATGTTTGATGCATGTATCTTCAATAGACACCCTTCACTGGTTTAATCTTTCACCCATGTTTCTCTTACCTTTGCTATAGGAGTTTAAAATATCTACCTAGCGTCATTTCTATAATAAACAATACAAGATCAATCCATAGTAGGTTTTGGGTTTCCATTTAATATTGGAAAAAATTATAATGTGGTGTAAGAGGCTTAAGCATGTGAGTAATATAAATGTTGGTCAAAAGTGAGATATTATTGCAGCTAACTAAACGTGCTTATTTTTGTGGTCTTCCATTAGGCTTGTATTGAATCTTTTCAGGTTTAAAGTTTTTCCAAAATTGGAGGGAGGAAATATTATTAGGAAACCAACATCATGTCCTTCACAGGTTTTCTAACTCTGCACTTTATATTGTTCTCTACATGTCCTGCTTGGTAAATCACTATGTTTGCAACTTTATCTCCAATTTGTGATGCATCGGGCTACTAATAAAATAATAATTTCTCTAATATTGTTAAATGGTACTTGACTTGTGCATTATGATTTCATTTCTAAATTTTAATTCCTATTCTAGTAAGTTTTTATCCTTCTTCTATTTGAGTCAATAATTAGAATTGAATGTAAAAGAAGAAGGTATAACACAAAGAAAGGTCAAAGAGTTGTTCATGTTTAAGGGATACAGTTTCTATCATATACCATAGCTAAATACACCCATATTAAGTCGACATAAATTGACATAAATTGGAAATTGGAGGTCGGATCGACAAACAGCCGACTCTATTGGTCTCCTGGCATGCCATTACCTTTATAGGGCCCTCTCCACCACATTTGCATGGCCCGGTGACTCCATTGTGCATTGGTTTTGTAAACTAGGGTTTTGCTAAGTTTCCTTCAATGCAACTCTCACATTGGTTGGTCATCTCTACAAAACCATCCATCGTGCCAGTCTTGGTGGTGTTCCCATGTCAGAATTATCCATACACACCTATCAGAGCCAATGACATGCAATATTTCTGCTCCATTTGTTTTTTTTTCTCCTGGACCGAGAGTCACCAAGTGTCCATAAATGACATTTTCATGCGACTTGCAACTCGACATAACTTCGAAACCAGAGTTCATATCGATGAGTCGTCAACTCCGTTGGTCTCCTAGCATGCCATTACCTCTAGAGGGCCCTCTCCAACATGTTTTCATGGCCTAGTGACTCCATTGTGCATCGATTTCGTAAACTAGGGTTTAGCTCAGTTTCCTTCAATGAAACTCTCACATTGGCGGGTCAAATCTACAAAACCCTCCACCATGCCAGTCTTGGTGGTGTTCCCATGTCAGCATTGGCCATACACACATGTTGGAGCCAAATGCATGCAATCTTGCTTCTTCGTTTAGTTTTTCGCACCCGAACCAAGAGTGACCAAGTGTCCCTCAACAACATTTTCATGCAACTTGCAACTCGACATAACTCAACAACCGCAGCTCGGATCGACAAGCTGTCGACTCTGTTGGTCTCCTGGAATTCCATTACACTAATGGAAAATGAGAGATTAGTGACTAGGAGACCAAAATTTTTGGTCACCGCGGTTTTTTTCAAGGGATAAATGACCAAAATTGATAAATTTAAGTGAGATAACTAAAAAAGACCAAGATAAATGACCACTTTTGGTCACAGGATAAAAACCAACTAAAAACGACCAAGATAAATGACCAAATTTGGTCACGGGATATCTAGACTTAAAATGACCGTGCATAACAATTGGTCATTTATTTGGTCATTTTTAGTTGTCACTCCGGCAATGAAAAAAATTACAAATTTGGCAATGAATTTGTACATTTTAGTAAATTCTAACACTGTAGATGGATTCAAAGACCCATTTCTAAATTCTAACATATATATAATATATATTTACACATCCCTATATTAACAAAATTGAATTAATGCAACCCAACTATATGTTAATTTGGACATGACCTTGGCATATAAAAAAACCCACTAAACCTTAGTATATAATGTTAATTATAAGGCTAATTTGAATGACCCTAGCATATAATTATAGTTTTTATAGGCTAATTTGGACTCAAGCTTGGCACTTTGGCATATAATTATAGTTTTTATAGGCTAATTTGGACACGACCTTGGAACCTTGGCATATACTTATAGTTTTTATAGGATTTTTGCATGACCTTGGCATATAATTATATAAGTTTTTATAAGGCTTGACAAGACCACTAATGGAAAAAACCAAAGCAATTATGTGTCATGCCAATTATCGTCGCAATTTAAACAATCCTCATTGTAAATTTTTTGTCAAAACCATGAAATGCGTTTTCCTATTAGCAATGGAGCCCACATACCACACTTCTCCAATTTTGTTCGTTCTCCTTTTGATTTTCAACCACCTCATGTCACACTAATGCAACCTCCCCCAATTGATCTGCTCCTTAACATGACTGTAATCCCCCTCTCAAAGTTTCATTTTCCTAAACTTGCCAACATAAATTTCTGGTCTTTGAAAGCCTTCCTAATCTCATATATTGGATTTTAAATTTGTGTGAAACGTTTTTTCAATGCATAATCAAATGGACTTAATCAAGAAGACAAACAAAACTTCAAGAATCCTTTCCAGTCCACTAAGAAATCATAAAGTTTCCTTACCTTCTCTTAAGTTTCACAATGCTCTCAAGATATGAGTGAAAAACACACAACAAAATTGTAACTCCTCCCTTTCCATAATATATCCACCCTTGATTCCCTTTGACATTTTATTCCTTAGTGTTGAGGGTATGCTAGTTATATGTATACATTTCATTGAGGGGTATAGTGATGTGTAAGGTTTACTTGTTATACCCAAAATTGAGATGTTTGGATTCTCGAAGTTGTTAGTGTATAAAAGTACAAAGTGAGAAATGATAACCCCTTTAGTTTCTATTTCCATATGCATACATAGGGTAGTGGGCCTAGTAGTTGGGAACACTAACTTCAGGGGCATGTAGTGTTTACATGAAACTATTATAGATAAGTGAATTTCTCCCATGAATGCATTGGCATGTTCTTTACCTAGATATTTCATTTTGGGAAAAAATATGGTTAAAATAATGCCACCAAATTATGAAATTCCAAGGTGTCTTAAGTAACCTATTTTAAACCTCAAACCAAGGTTATTGTCTTTAACATTGCATAACAATGATATGTACCTTTATAAACAAATTATTACAAATCAAATTTTGAAAAATAATTATAATTTTTATTTTAAAAATAAAACTAATAATTTTAAATTTTGAATAGTAAAGCAATTTATTAAATTGGCACTCCCGTGAATTTCTCCCATGAAAGCATTGGCATGTTCTTTACCTAGATATTTCATTTTGGGAAAATATGTGGTTAAAATAATGCCACCAAATTATGAAATTCCAAGGTGTCTTAGGTAACCTCTTTTAAACCTGAAACCAAGGTTATTGTCTTTAACATTACATAAGAATGATATATACCTTTACAAACAAATTATTACAAATCAAATTTTGGAAGATAATTATAATTTTTATTTTAAAAATAAAAGGAATAATTTTAAATTTTGAATAGTAAAGCAATTTATTAAAATTGCACTCCCTAAAATAAAATACCTGATTCATAATTCTTTTAAATTACAACAATTTAAAATTGATATTCACCTCGCAACATTTAAATTCCACTATTTTGAAGAGTAAAGCAATTTATTAAATTTGCACTCCCTAAAATAAAAGACCTGATTCATAATTCTTTTAAATTACAACAATTTAAAATTGATATTCACCTCGCAACTTTTAAATTCCACTCCTACCCATTAGCAAACCCATTCACATGACGAGCAAAAACTAGGGAAATTATGGCTTAACATTTGGGTTTGCTTGGCGGTCTTTTCATCGAGGCCGATGGTTTCTTTGAAAATAAAATCAATGGTATTTTTCCTTGACAAAATTTGGATGTGAACCCTCTCCTTCCTTGGTTTCCTTATGCATCAATATCTGAAGATTCATCATCTGCACGTGACTGTATAGGATTAGCGCTGAAATAAATTAGTCCCATCTGTAAATTGAAAGGAACAAGTGCTCTGGAAAATACATCATTATTGATGAAACCAAGAGGGTTTTATGAAAAAAACAATGGAGAGTTATGCAGAATTTCAGATGAAAATAAAAAAAAATTCCAGCGTATTTGCAGGAATTATGGGGTCGAAGAAACTAAAGGCTTTGCTGAGCCCTGTGTGCGACCGAGCTTCTTTAGAGCATATAAATAACAAAACCTGATATAATCAGAGCATATTTCAGGGTTATGGAGCAATAAAATGAATCTATGGATTACACAACTCGCTCTTCTAGTCCCATCCCTTAAGTTTAGAAGATCCTTGCAAGCCCGAGGAAAGCACATTTTGAGTTCCATAATGAGGGTTTAGCCCAGGAATGACAAGGGTTTAGTGTTCAAGGGAGGCTGGGAGTGTGAGAGTTTCGAAGGAGAGAAGAAAAGGGATAGGCTTGGCTATCTCGAGTCCTTTAGTGCTTTGAATGAGCACAACATAGTCAAAGAGTGTCACTCATGGACAATGTAATGCTCGAATTTTCCAAAGATGAGATTAATTTCAAATTTAATGGTACGGTTAAGCAAAAGTAATTATTAAAAGTCTCTAGTTATGTTCTTAGATAACTTCGAATGTGTATTCTATCAAGGTTACTTGGGTTTAATATATTGAAAATACTAATGACAATTTTTTTGCATTTAATAATTGGGTATTTTGCAATAGGTTTTTTAATTGTTTATCGTTTTCTGGATTTCGATTCAATTTTTTTGGGTTTGGAATTTTTGAAAAGTTTGCATTGAGAATTTAGTGTAGTTTTTCCTTTAAATACAGTTTATAAGGATTTTGGTTAATTGGTGCTCAGTATAAATTTTTATTGTCATCATTTGTTTTTACCTGAAAGCTTGTCTAGATATAGTGTTGGGTACCTCTAGTTGTTAATTAATCTAGAGATTAAATATTTTCTTTTTCTTTTTGTTTATTTTGGCCTATTGGGGGTGTTGGGGGTGTTGGTTGTAGAGAAATTTTCATATTGATCTATATTGGTAATGCATACTTAATCTCATAACCAGAGTTCGTGAAATAAGAGCACTCTGGAAGCTGTAGAGAATTGTTTTGGTTATAATGAGCAAAGCCTGGTTGGAGGAACTTGAAAGATGGAACTTCAATGTTGTGATAGACTACGGGATTGTTTAGAAAGGTTTTTCTTCTATCCTTATAGTTCCCATGATACTTCATCATTTGTACTCTACTTTGGGGTTTGGGAGAGACACTTTTGAACTATGAGTTTCTTCCTTTGAGTATGAGTCCTTTCAGGTGGCTCACAGCTTAGATAAATTATTCACTTACTTTGTTTTGTTAAGGTAAAAGCTATATATTTCTTTTAATATTCTTTTTTTTGTTCGATGGTTATTGGTTCTAACTTATAGAATACAATTTTTTAGTATCCTGCAAAATTTTAAATCATTTAAAGGATTCCATATACAGGATATTTGATCTTATCTATGTCATTGTCTAAATTGTGACACTGATTTTAAATCATTTACAGGATTCCTTATACATGACATTTGATCTTATCTATGTTATTTTCTAAGTTGTATGATGAGGTATTAGACTCACTGAAGCTTGTCTTCTCTACGGTTCTATGTCCCACAACTTCAACAAGTATGCTATGTTCCACAATATCAATAGGTATGCATTTGTAGAAACTACTATTTACCATATCACAGTTACCATATAATTGAACCACCATAATCATTATGTGTTTTTTGTTATCTTAAGGAGTTCTTTTACATAGTAGTAATTACGTTTGGCATTAAATGAGAGAATACCAAATGGTTTTAGAAATGGGTTAAAGGAGACCTTTTGTTTAAGTGTTGTAGTAAATGCTATACATAATGTCTCCCATAAAATCCATGCAAGTCTTCATTTGAGCATGAAGCGCAGTTTTGTATGTGTTAATTTGAACTCTGTAATATAAATGGATTTTGACTCCTGTTACCAAGCTCTTAATGACTCCTCAAATTCTGACATAGTTACTTTTCTGTTGTGTTTAGGTTTTATTAACTCATAGTCTTTGTTTTCTAGTTTCTTAAAAATTTAAGTAAATATAATAACCATCTTTTATTTATTTTATTTTGTTTTACTTAAATACTTGCTTATATGGATTAACTACTTGGGCATAGATTTGATATATATGATGGAATCCAAAACAACGTTTCAGGGCACTTCATCGTGGCAAGTTTAAAACTCTATTTTTTTTGTTTTTTACTGCATATCTTTAGCAAAAGAAGACAAGTTTGTATCAATTTTTTAACAAATACTATTTCATATATATATATATATATATATATATATATATTCTTAACCGAGAAGCTAAGTCTATATTTAACCTTACATAAGTAGATACATTTTATGCTAACGAATTTCCAATTTATGAGAAACAAAATAATATATTTAATCCTTTTTGCAATTTATGCAGAAAACAATAAAAAGAACAGAGATTTCTTCACGATTTATTTGGTTTACCATAAAGGAAAATGATCAAAATAAAAGAAAAAGGAGAATTAACAAGATAAAGAAGAGTATTAAAACTTAGTTGTAACCAATTAGAAATAGTATTAAAAGAAAGAGTATTTATTTAAAGAGTTTGTAGTTACTTTTATTTTTAACCAATTATAAATAGGCATAATTTAAGTAGTTAGGGTTTTTGCTTTAAATATTTTTTATTTTCTATTTTTAATAAATTTTTATTGTTAATCCTTTAGTTGATTCACCTCTTCGTACCTTGTTTTCTCTCAACTAAACTATTGAATAGCAAGTTTGGTGTACACACTAAGAGTTTATAATAAGGACTTTGAGAGAGCAAGTGATTACTGGAGATTACATTAAGAAAAAAAACAAATACTAAATAGGTGTTCTTGCCATATCACATATATTTTGTAATGTCATGTGTGTTTCAGTGCATTTTCTCAAGAGAAAAGAGTGACACAAATCATGAGAGAGGTTCACGAAATCATGTTCCAAATTGCATCTAATATCACTTATCTCCAATGCTTTGATGAGCCATGTAAGTAAATGTATTGTCAATATTGGGCTTGATTCACTTAATTATTCATGTTTTCATTTGCGATCTAGATTCACAAAGTTTATTCTAATAAGAAGGTAAAATGACCTAGATTAGTGATTCTGATTGATCTATTAAAACTTAAAAGCATTATGCTTCATAGTCTTTTTTATTGCAAAGAAGGGGGCAAATTTCAACCAATTGTCATCTTGAGCAATATTGTAAAAAATTTGGATAATTTAGTTTGACTTAAAGTTGATTGAACTATTATTATCCTAACGAGTTACAAGAATCTTTGAGGAGACTATTAAATGAAACCCATTTTTTTATGATGATAATTTTCTTTGATGCAGGCATATTCAATGTACTCACATGCATAGATAAGGATTTATTAGTTCCAATAACCTGGCTAAAGAGTGATGCCAAATTGATTAAGAATCTTCAAGTTGCGGAGCTGCATTCCTTTGACACGGGTAAATTCCTAAATCTCTCATGTTTAAAAGTTAATAGAGGCAGTCGATTCTTGAAATTTGATTTGACATGGGAGAATACCCGTTTGACAAGATTGTGAAATGCTAATGCTTTTGCAATTCATTTTATAACCTATCTTGCATTTTGATAATATGAATATTCATCACAATATTGGAAATCCATTTAAAGTTTATACATTGGTTTCCTAAAAAAAATGACATGTATAAGAAGCAATAATTGTGTTGTTGGATGCTTGATTTCAGTTTCCAAAGCACTCTCTACTTTGGAAGGGACAGAGCTCTCTCTACTTTGGAAGGGATGTGATTTTGGTTGTAGGAAGCTTTTTTTATGACTTCTTTCAATAAGGACTTTGAGAGAACAAATGATTATTGGAGATTGTTTTAGATCATAGAGGGATCTATAAGTAGCTAGATTTTATGCTTTGAGATGCAAATAAACACTCAAGTTGTTTTGTAGAGTAGAAAGTATAATGCTTCAATTTTAATGTATTTTGTTGAAGAAGGATAGGCAACACATTATGAACATGCATGTAAATTCAATTGGAGGATGCTTCCTAACTCTCAATTTACGTCAAGTGCCATATGCTTGACACTAGTATAATTTGACACAGGACATAATATCTACTCTATAGTTTAAATGGGATAGTTCAAATGGGACCAGTAATCCTTGAATATGTTCCTTCATATTCATGGATTGTTGACATGTTCACAAAGCCCCTGGGTAAGGAGAAGTTTGAGATGTTGAGAAAGAGACCTGGGCCCATTGAAAATGCTTTCCTCACAAAGGAGTGTTAATATGTTGTACTTGATTGATCTTAAAGTTTAGCATCCTTGTAGGATCTCAGTGCACCAGTCGGCAGCAACAATACTGTAAAGAATTATCGCACATTGGCTAAGCATTTTAGAGCCATGTTGCTTGTCCTTTTGTGAAGTAGAAGAGGGTGACATGCACTAGATATAGAATTTTCTTATTTTACTCTTCTTATTTTGGAACATATTATATATTCAGTTTTGTGAGCTTCAAATAGTGTCATGATTCTCTGAGTTGGTTGTATAGGATTTTATTTTGTAATTTAACTAGAAAAGCGACATGTTTGATAGTTGGTTTCATTATTGTTGTTTGTACTTTTTTAGTGTAATGTGTTTCAGTTTTTTAACATGGGTCATTTGGTTACATCAGAATCTCAAATTTCATTTGTAATTTAACGAGACTAGTAGCAGGTTTGACAATAAGTTTCACTTTTGTTGTTTGTATTGTTTTACTATATTGTGTGTCACTTTTTGAGTATGGATTATATAACAGTTTTTTTTATAAAAGTTTATAGTTATCAAGCTATTAGGTTTTTAGAATTGGTACAGTAAATCATTACCATGAGCTGAAAATTTTAATACAAAAAGACCATCAATTAGTTTTTCAAGCAACTTGAGATTCCAGATCAACCTCAATCCTAGACAAGGTGAAACCCTTTCTCTATAAGTTCAATGAGTGAAAATTCCTAAGATTGGCAATGTCTCCTTCCACGAAAGTGTTTAGGTTATATGTAAGGAACAAATAAAAACTCATGTCCTTTTTAAATGCAATGAGGGAAGATTCTTGATATTGATAGTGTCTCCTTCCACGAAAGTGTTTAGGTTCTCTGTGGGAAAATGCTACTAGCTTAGATGCTGCCACCAACTCTAAGCTCTTGGTATATAATAGCCATCATATTCATGGAATATAGATTACGAAATATACTATTATTATGAACCGTATCAAGCTTATATATCTCTTGTTACTTATATAAACAGAGCTTTTTCTCCCCACGGTTATGTGCTTTCTCTCTTGCCGAGTGCCTAAGCTTACTACTACCCTTTCCCAGATGATCTTTCACCTTGGGCTTCCTACCCCCTGTATTGCTTACATCTGATCGATCGGCCGATACAATATTCCTAGTAGTACCCAGGAGAATCCATTCAGTAAGTAGTATAGAGCAACCAGGGTGAGAAGAAAGAAATGGATATAACGCACTCATTCCATCATGTGAGAATTAGCAGCTACATCATCCATACTAAGTCTAGTAGGCTACTTAATCCACGTAGCTCCGTTCTACTAACTATACAACAGTCTGAAGACTATTAGCTACGTACCATGGATCCATATAAATGCTGGAGAGTAATATATAGTTGGAAGATGGACCACCAGTTGCTAGAAAACTTATCCATTATAGAGCCTGATTATCATAGTTTATTTAACCCGTCGGCTCATCATGTGATTACTTTGAATAAAGGATCCGTGTATTAATATATTAACTGTATCATTAGTATAAGGGACAGAGCATCTATTAACGGGTTGCGTTAATAAGACAAGGTTAAGAGGATATAGTACACCATATCCCAATTCCGGATACTATGAATATTAAGATTGTAGTTTAGAGCTAAAACCTAAAGAATAAGGAACAAAGAAAAAACTCATTGTGTATCATCTTTTACAGTTCATGCTCTTCACGAATCACACTAAATTTCACCATCAGATATGAGTTTCCAAAAGAACCAAAGTTCAAGCAATTTTACACTGTTATATGCATAGCGATGGATGAAGTGGCAGGGGCTATCCATACATGCCATATTGTTTTCCACCTTGTTAAAATACAGTTTTTACATAAGATGGCAGGGGATGTCCATACATACTATACTGTTTTCCACCTTGTTCAAATACAATTTTGACATAAGATGGTTAATTTTAGCAAAACAATGATATCATGGCCAAAAAATGTTAAATATCAGTTTTAAAGAACTTTGGTTTAAAATTGCAGGCACATTTATTCATCTTATTTGATAAAATTGTAAAATTAAACTTCTATTTTTTTAATTTATATTATAGTATTATAAATTTGCACAGTTGCTGCTTATGAGTTGGGATTAAAATTATCTTTAAATAAACCACATGTTACTTTCCAAATGTGTGTAGACTGCTCAAGCATTTTCATTGCTGTAGTATTCTTTGAGTGGCAAAATTGAATTACAATATTCGATTATAGTATTATAAATTTGCACAGTTGCATATGAGTTGGGATTAACATTATCTTGTGATAAATGTGTTTTGATTTGACATATTTTAAATTTAGTTTGTGCGTAGAATGCACTAGTACATCATAGTTTTTGTGACAATATGATATTCTTTTATGTAGGGAGGGAGGCATTTATTTTTCAATGGTCTATAATATTGTATCTAGAGATTTGAATGTAGCATGCCTTTGTTTTGCTAATATAGGATACATGATTGTTAACTTTCCCAGACATAGGAATTCCATCCAACAAGTTCAAACATTGCACCGCATGTCTGGAATTGTGTTTTCACCCATGTTCTTTTGGGGGTTAGAACTGGGCTGGCTGCTGTTAAAAGTTCCTATTATGGGTCCTCCTTTTTGAAATATAAATACCCTGCTACCAATCGATACATATAATTCACTTCAGAGTCATTTTGCATGTCTTTGTGTAGATACTAGTAAATCTTTCTCTAGATATGAACTATATTGCATTCCTTATTGAAAATTATAATAAGAGTTTATATTTATTTTAATGGGAAAGGACTACATAAAATAAAGTAGTGTTTTATAGAATTTGTGGTAACTCTTTATAATTAACTCGTTTTTTATCACAAATGAAGGCAACCAAGTGACAAATATTAACCACTAAGATTGTCCCTAGGAGATGTTTTTCTTGGTTGCATATCACATTTATCTGTGGATTGTATATGGTTTTTGTGGAAAAAATCTATCACATTTATGTTTCTCCTTACCTTTATGCCTAGGGTTTTCTATCCAAGGTGCGAGTAAATTGGATCACTTTTTTTTAGGTTATTGAGATGTCTCAATGTTATTAGTGGGTTTATGTGCGGTCATGGATTTTTAATGTATGTATTGTCAGATATGAACACTTGTACATCCATGCTGCTTTAGTTTTGTGAGTTCTAGTAAAAGATGCAGCATTTTTTCAGCTGTCATCCTGTCTACAGTCACCACTGAATGTTATGATTTTATCACTCATCTTAGTTTGACATTATGTTTTCTTTGATACTTTTATGTTCTATATACTCTGAAAACTTTCAACTACTAAACTAATTTCTTCTGTAAATTGCTTATGTTGAACAGAAACTGAAATTATGGCATTTTACTTTTGGTTAGATAGATCAAAGCAAATTCTTCTCTATGAATTTTAGTTATATATCTTATCTACACATCTCACACTCATCAAGAAGAGGTTATTACATATTTCTTTCTGTGTATTTTTCTTTTATTTGTTTGCATGCTTATAAGCAGTGATAAGATTGTTTTTCCATTAAAATCTCTCATGTCTTTCCGCTAAACCTTGTTACAGGTTGAAAGCAAAGAAACATATGGAACATTGGTAGCTATAGTTAAAAGTCGAACCGGCTCTCGTCAAGTTGGATTTTTAACAAATCATCATGTAGCAACAGCTTTAGACTATCCAAACTAGAAGATGTTTCATCAATTGCAACCAAACCTTGGTCCTAGTGTCTACTTAGGTTCAATTGAGAGGGAAACATCATTCATCATAGATGATCTGTGGTATGGCATTTTCACTGGCATGAATCTAGGTGATCTCCAGAAACTTTGGAATTCTATTCATGACATACAATTCGAGGTACTTTTAGAATACATGCTCTTCTAGTTCTAATTTAGTTATTCTATTTTGAAACAAAAACATTTGTGCGAGAAGATGGGGCTTTCATACCTTTTGTAGATTGCTTTGATGTTTCCAATGTTACAAATATGGTAGAAAGTGTTGGAGACATGGGTGAAGTCATGCTGGTTGACTTGCAGGCTCCTGTTGGGAGCCTCATTGGTAAGAATGTGGTGAAATTAGGAAGAAGTTTTGTCCTAACAAGATGAAATATAATGGCCTATGCACTTGAATACAATGATGAAAAAGGAATCTAATTTTTTACATATTTCCTTGTTGTAGGAGAGAATAAACAAGAATTTGATCTAGAAGGTGATAGTGAAAGCCTTATACTAGTTACTAGGGAAAGTGGTGAGAAGCCAAGGCTAGTTGGAATTATATGGGGTGTCACAACCAATCATGGGTGATTGAAACTGAAGAATGGTCATGTTCCTGAAAACTGGACCAGTGATGTTGACCTTGGTCGTCTGCTAGACTTACTTCAGCTTGACTTGATCACTGGTGTTGGAGGTCTTCGAGGTCAGAATTGGTCCCTAGATTCAGTTTTCCCCAGTGTTATTACTTTATTGACATTAGCATTGTGTATATTGGAGGAAAATTATAATGCTACGTTATGATTTTTTATTGCTCTATCATGGTTTTATTTTCTATTGGCAGTTTTTTCAAACTTCAAAGTAGAAAAAAAGGTTGTTGCATTGTGCATTGTGGGTAAATTTGAATTACAAGCATAGTTTCTTTATTCATGCCTTGTGAGATTCATGACAGTGTATTTTCATTAGTTATGTCTTGTCTGCTACTAGTGACAGCACAATTTTGTATCCTATATGAACTAGATTCTATATTTTAATAGATTGTTAAGTTGGGATTAGGGAGATGTCTTGAGATGATCTTATGGTTGATGTTTGATGCTTCTTTATTTATTTTTATGGATTAATCATAAGAATGCTAATGTGTAGATATTGGATGGGTAATTAATAAATTTTGAGGTATGAATGCATTTCAAAGTACTGCAATGAGATTGAAGAGATATTTATAGGCATTTCATAGCTCTAGTAATTCTCTAATGTTTTCCATGTTTGAAATGCAGGGGTTTATAGATTTTACAAAGTGATTGATGTTATATTTTCTTTCTTATCCATAATTTCAACAAATCATTTGTTTTCGCATTCCGAATGATAATGCAATTACCATCCTCTACATTTTCTTTATTGACTAGTGATCCTTTGTATAGGACAAGGGAATGAGATAATGCTTTTGAATGCAAAGTTATGCCTTACTATTACAAATAGTATTGCATATAATTTCAGATGCTTTGGTTTAGGTTTTACACATTTAGAAGCCTCCTGAATCATCATCTACTACTTGTACTTTTGCAGAGATTATTGAAGAACAAAAGTGCTGGTCATCGGAAGTGGCTATTGATTCAACTATAGGGGAGTCGTCTCCAATAGGATACATGATTGGTCCCTTGAATTTGGATGAAAAGGACAAAACATAAGAGGCATGTCCACTTATACAGTTTGATCATGATGACATGTCCAACTTTCATACACGATATTTGGGTCTCTAGAGTGGAGCTAAAGTAAGCCCAATATTTAGGCAATCAGATTTCATGACAAGATTAGCTAAAACTTCAACAAGTATCAAGCACCAGTTTATGAAGTATTTTCATAGGTCCCTGGTCCATCCAGAGCAGGCTAAAAGTATGAAGTGCGAGAACCTATCTGCACTTAGGGATGGGGAAGATGTTTCCAGTGAGGACATTTCTATTGGCTTGCATTCATGTGTCCGAGTGGAAAAAAGAAGGCGATCAAATACATAAATGTGTTCTTCTTCGAGGATGGAATTTATTCCATCTACAAATAACTGAACAACTGAAGTTTTGGCTGTGCTAGCTGTCAAATGGAAAATCCAAATGGAAATTACGTACCAGTTAGCATTATTTTGTCAATAGAGTTACATAAACTAATTTTTGTCTATTTACATGTTCTATTGATTATGTCAGTCAGTTTCTGTTTCCCAATTGCCATTTTGATTTTCATTTATTGTTCCTTTATGTTCTTCCAAGAGTTTTCTCTTATGAATCATGCTGGAAAACCAAAGGAAATCAAACACATAAATGTGTGTTTGAGGATGGAATTAATTCCCTGTACGAATAACTAAACGATTGAGGTTTTGGCAGTGCTAGTAATCAAATGGCAAAGCCAAATGGAAATTATATAGCAATCCGCATTATTGTTCCATAGAGTAACATAAACTAATTTTTGTCTGTTGATATGTTATATTTCTTGTTCCATTTGGTTTCTATTCCCTAATCGTCGTCTTCTTGGTTTATATTTGTTGTGTCCTTATTGTCCATCCAATAGTTCTCTTATGATTCATATTCCTTTTTTCTTCTGATTTCTAAATTGGAATATAGCAGAAGTTCCATTTATTGCACTGTTTCCTATTTGGTCGTGGCACCAAATAGTCAGTAGTCTAAGTTTCCCTGTTATAGGGAATATCCTTTCAACATTTTTTCTTTTAAGAATGTAACTTTTAGTGTGTTTTGGAAAAATGATCTTCTTATAAAATTTAAAAATCAATCAAATCAAACAAACATTTTCTTCAACAATCTCACCCCTTTGCTGTTCCTCCACCCCACAAAAAAACCTCCCCTACAGTAAAAATTTGATCTATAAGATTTGCTACTAAGGGGTGAGGTTACATTAAATTGCACAGTATATTGTAGTAGAGAAAAGTAGAATGTTTCAAATGGAATCCTCCATTTCAGAAGCCTTAGGAAAGTATGAGCCTTGGGAGGTGTAGTTGACATTGAACAATATGCCATTTCAAGCTGTCTCTTTTCCCTGGTTATTTTTCATTTAAGAACTGGAAGCATATTTTGGGAAAATGTTGGTTGGGCATACATATATTTGATTATATAGAAACTCATCAAGGACTTCTCCCTTGAAACTATATGCTTTCTAAAAGGCTACACAACCACCCAGCCTTTCATGGCTTATGGAATTGAAATACATAACAATACATACATTCCGAACTTATAATGCATTCTCCTGTCTATTATCCTAACCAAGTGTCTCACATGTACATTAAAGTGATCACAGACTTGGAAGCTTGATCAACAAATCAGTTCCAAGCATACATGCTAAGTGTAAAACTATTCAATTTTCACCAATGGCATGACTAATCCAGGATGTATGGCTAGAACTAACTTATCAGAAGAAGTAGATATGTACATTGCAAATAGATGTCCAAACCAAGCATAATGATGGTATGGACGATCTTTCATTGACCACTTAGGAAAATCAAATTGCTTATAAATTCCATCTAGGTAATTATTCTGTTGGCCCTACCAAACAATATATCATTACGGTGGATGGATCAAGTTTAATCAACATTGGATTTTCTGCATCTATTGTGGGAAAAGGGAAATGCAACCAATGGAAATCAATTTCTGTACATTGTCCATTGGTTTTTAGTAGGGAAACCTAAACTACCACCTATAGGTCAGAAAACTTCCTTGAACAAGTTTCTGGTTGAAGAAAACACATTGCTTGATAGGATGGACACAATGCCCAGTTTTACAGGGGAAAAAATCGAAATCTCAAAAAGTGGGCCATTGGAAATGAAGAGCCTTTTCCTAAGGCTTTTCCATTGAGTATGAAGATTCTGTTGTTGAGGGTTTCAAGATACTAAGTATGGTTTTGAAGCTGATGCGAGATCTAAGTATGGCTTAGAATCCAAGTACAAGTGTGATGGTTTAACCATTGTAGTATTTTGAAAAGTCATCGATGTACTAGATGGTTTTCATGTAAAATTGTATGGAGATAGTTTTTGAGAAAACTTATATTTATTGTAATGCTTGACAATATAATTTGTGCTATTTAACACTTATATGGTTGAACTTTATATTATTTATAAGTGTTGTAATTAACTAATTAATGTGATATTGTAGAATTCACATGCGTATTAGATGATTAAAAATGTATGATTCTTTTTTTAATCTAAACATATTATCATATTAAAATTGTATATTGATTAAGAATGGACACCATTTAAACTACTAAAATATATTAACCATGCATAAAATGACTAAATTAGTGACAAATAAATGAGATTAATGACCAAAATTCGAATATAAAATGACAAAATTGAGAGATACATGACCAAACAATGAGATATAAATGACCAAAACAACGACCAAAATTTGCTTATCAATGACCAAAAAGCAGTTTTGGTGGCTAATTTATGGTCTTTTATTACGCGACCAAATTTGGTCATATTCTAGTTTGTCATGTGGTCATTAATTTGGTCATAAATGTGGTCATATATTTGGTCATTGTTTCAAATATATGACCAAATTAATGACCAAATATATGACTAAATTAATGACCAACTCACAAGCTATAAATGACCAAAGTAAAAATGACCAATTTTGGTCGCGTAATAAAAGACCGTAAATTAGCCACCAACGATCACCAAACCAAAAGTGGTAATTGATATGTGGATTTTGGTAATTTTTTTGGTCACTAATTTCTCATTTTCCACTAGTGTTACCTCTAGAGGGCCCTATCTACTGCATTTTCATAACTGAGTGACTCCATTGTACATCGGTTTCGTAAACTAGGGTTTTACTCAGTTTCCTTCAATGCAACTCTTGCATTGGTGGGTCAACTCTACAAAACCCTCCACTGTTCTAGTCTTGGTGGTGTTCCCATGTCAGCATTGGCCATACACACCTATTGAATCCAACGAAATGCAATCTTGCTGCTTCATTTGGTTTTTCGCTCCCAGACTGAGAGTGACCAAGTGTCCCTGAATGACATTTTCATGCAACTTACAACTCGACATAACTTGGAAATCGAAGGTTGGATCGATGAGTTGTTGACTCTGTTGGTCTCTTGGCATGCCATTACCTCTATAGGGCCCTCTCCATTGCGTTTGCATGGCCCAGTGACTCCATTGTGCATTGGTTTTGTAAACTAGGGTTTTGGTCAGTTTCCTTCAATGCAACTCTCGTATTGGTGGGTCAAATCTGCAAAACCCTCCTCCGTGCGAGTCTTGGTTGTGTTCCCATGTTGACATTGGCCATACACACCTGTCGAAGCCAATGACATGCAATATTGCTTCCTTGTTTGGTTTTTCGCTCCCGGACCGAGAGAGACCATGTGTCCCTAAATGACATTTTCATGCGACTTGCAACTTGACATAACTCAGCAACTGGAGGTAGGATTGATAAGTCGTTGACTCAGTTGGTCTCCTGGCATGCCATTACCTCTAGTGGGCCCTCTCCACCACATTTGCATGGCCTAGGGACTCCGTTGTGCATTGATTTCGTAAACTAGGGTTTTGTTCCACAGGGTTGTGGATGCATCCTATCCCCTAGGGATGGTGAGCTGTGAGGGAGCATCCCCTGCCGTACTGTGTCTAAATGGGGTGTCTCAGGTGTAATAGAAGGGTATTGACAGTGCTGGAGGATATATTCAATCTGTACGACAAGTAGGTGCTTCAAACTCTTTAAAATTTAATCAATATTTTTGTTCTTTTCGCTTTCTAAGATTGTAGCACATCTTAAAGATTTAATTTCTCAATGGCTGGATACCCAATTGTTCAGTATTGTAGAATTCCGAAGATCTCCTGGGTTGGAATTAGTTTGGGCTGTGGAGAGGGGTGGGCTGTTGGGATTTCTAGGGTTTGGGAAGTGAATTGTCTGCAGATTTGTCTAGTATAGGGTTTTCTTGTGAGAATATTTGGGTAATAATTATAGGTTCTGCATATGCCTGCTTGTTGTGGATGTTTTTAATATTTGTATTTTTTTACAGAGTATTATTGGGATGGGGATTTGCATTTTCCTACAAATTCTGGGGTGGATTACAGGTAGGAATGAAGTGGGTAATTTGAATATGAAAGCCTTGTAGATGTATCTTTAAGTAGGGTTGTCTAGAAATATGATGCAAAAGGTTCTTCAAGGTTTTTTGCAATTTTGACCAGAAATATAAAACGGGCGGTACATTAAGAGGATTAGCATTTTCAGTTAGATTATTTATTTAATGATTTTGTTATGTTTTATTATCGTTCTGTGTGAAACAATAACAAAAATCACCAAACCAAAAGTTCATTATTATTTTCACTGGGTATAGACCCAACACCTCCCAACGGATTTCACTGGGTATAGACCCAACACCTCCCAAAATCAATCTAGATGGAGGTTTCTCGGGGAATTCCTTTTCCATTTTTTGTTATGGTCACCGGCCTTTTGCTTCTTATTCTTTTACAAATTCATCAGACCATACATTTGGGTATTCTCTGCAACAGTAGGTTTCACCATGGCATGATTTTTCATGATTTAAAGCATTCAATGGGAAAAAATATTGTTCATATTGAAGCACAAGGGAAGAGAGGTGGTTAACATAGCAGGAACATTGTCGTGGAGGGCACAATACGAAACGTGAGGCGATGATAAAGAATGGTGCAGGGAAGGATCTTAACCAAAAAAAGTAGCCAGGTCATACAAAAATGGTTTAGTGCTGCTTTCTTCTTTTCCTAGGTGTTCTGCTGTCACTCATGCCGGTTCAAACTTCAAATTCCATTCATTTTCTCATATTTCTTTTATTTTCAATGGATGGTTTTTGTGATATCAGTTATTAAAGAAACATTATTTGTTCTTTCCACATGTTAGTCACTATCTCAGTGCCACTTAAAAAGTTTTAGTTTCCCAAAATATTGCTATGTAGACAATATACATTTGTTGCGTTGTATTTTGAGAAGCATAGTTGGGTTTCTATAATGAGACTTTGTAAGCGAGATTTTTCCCTCGTGGTTGCTATGCAATTAGTTTAAGCCTATTAACACCGTGCAGTTCATATAAAATTTCTCAGCTATACCCCACTGGAGATTAAAAGAGACACAAATGTGTAACAAATTATTGATAACATTAAAGTGAATGTATTCCTTGTCAAACAAAACAGTTTTCAGGAAGCTTGGTATGCTTATTGTCTGCCTTTCAGACTAAATTGATATGGCACAGGGAAGTTATGGAACTTTATAGTGTTTCTTTGCAAAAAAATGTGGCAACAGAATTTCAAGTTTCTTCTTTTATTGCTCTTTAGGATAAGGATTATATTGCTGCGTGATCTTATTATTTTCCCTCTATTGCATAATGCAAATATTCTGTTTGAAGCTTAGCATGTCTAATTTAAAATTTTAAACTCAACCTATATCTTATCGATATCTTTGCAGATCGGGGATACTATTATGTTGAGACAGTGACACTGTTGGTTGCTCTGAAAGTGCGCTATAGGGATAGAATTACAATTCTATGGGGAAATCATGAGAGCCGGCAAATTACACAACTGTAA
>LPNX010466161.1:331972-508142 GCA_001517045.1 Pseudotsuga menziesii | reverse complement strand
TGGTTGTGTTTCCAATCATGCAGAAGATAATCACTCTCTAAAATTGAAGCCCTATGCTCCCCAACAACAACCAAGTCTGTAATCTAATAGAAACCAAGACACAAAATGGATAATCTTATGGCTGAGCAGACTAAGAGGAATACCAGACTCATGAAAGCAAGGAAAGCCTGCAGCTACTATGAGACAGTTCTCCAATGTCAAACAAACTTGTTAGTTGATCGATAGATTTTACAAAAACATCCATTGATCTATGGGACAAAATGGTTTACAGCTTGAGAAGGCCCACCTTTCTGAATCTAGAAATCTAAATTTAAGAGGAAACATGAATGTAAAATAAAAAGTAGATGATAGATGTGTTTACAAAGAAGGAAAACCCCATCTTTAAGGGTTAGCTGACTACTTCATTGAATGTCCTCGCTTGGGAGAATAAGCATAGGAATGTGCACCTTACTGTCACAATTTGTTCTTGAGGTGCTTCATTCACCTATGTTGAGTATAGATAATCTTTCTTAAGGCCATGTGCTGACCCACTGCTTGGTGTAGAAGAATTATGGGTTTTCTACCCTCTCTACCAACAGTGCTCTCCATTCTTTTGTGTCTTTTGTTTTTCTAGTAGATTTGAGGGATATTCTTTTGTAGATCAGTGCTCTCATAAGGTGGTGCTCTCATAAGGCAGTGCTCTCTCACTTCATCTCACATACGCTTTCTGGCCAGAATTCCCTACTGTTTTTTAGAACAGCACTGGTATCATGTGTTTTGGGGTTGTTTCCAAAGGATTAATTGGTGGAAGAATTTTCTGAATCATCCACTTATTTTTAGGGTTTCAAATCCTTCCTCATACCTTGTTGGGTCTATACAAGGGATTTGTTAACCCTAATCAAACTTGGGATGGTTCTTTGCCCTAATCAATAGGGATGTTTACTCTTGGGTAGATCTAATTAAGTAATGTACGTCTACAAAGAGTCTTATCTCCAAGTCTTGCATTGTTTGTCTTTGAAGGATTGATGAATTTGCAGGTATAATAGTTTGTGATAGAAATCATCTAGATGCTGCTACTTGTTACTATCCAAATGCTTACTTCTTGAGTTGAAAGTCATAATGTTCAAGTAAGACTCTAGGGGAACTTGGAGAGGTTGTACAATGTCACCACAACAATTCCCTCCCACTTTATAGATGAACTCTTATTTGGAACAAAGGGGGAACCCCTAAGAAACACTAAGTCAAATAAAAGATGGCCTTAAAGAATAAATTCTTGACTTAGGGAAAACAAATCTGGATTCTGATTTTCATGTTTGTAATTTCTAGATTTGTGGACAGCAAAAAATAAAGTTAATTTATTAAACATTTCAGGTTGTTTGTAAGCAAGATTAGTGCCTAAAGTGTGATTGAGTATATGAAATCTATAAGGCAGCAAATACTAGTGATTTTCTTATGATGATATGGCAAACGTCATCCCGAATTCAGAACTGATAGCAAACATATCAAGCTGGCCACTAACAACAGATTACTTGAGAGCTAAGTCACCTGATACGAGGACACGGGACATCATGGATACAGAAATACGAGTATCCGACACTATACACGATCACCCCGGAAACTAGCCCATACAAATGTCTAGGATTGCAAATGATTGTATAGAAATTGGATATGAAATATTTTGCAATGACAAAAATGAAGTCACGGAGTAGTGTCAGGGAATAAACTATATATTATAGCTAGCCAAGATGGAGAGATCAACTACATCAAGCCATAACATGAGGAAGTTTTCACAAATATTAATTTTGCTGATATTTTTGATGCAGCATGAGAGCTCAAATGTTCAAGAGTGGAGAGGACTATCTTGATGCCATTACAGTCTTGGTCCTATGTTCTTTTTGTTGTTAATGTAAACAACTTGACTTTAATACAATAAATGTCTTTAAATTGGAAAGCTAGGAAGCATAAGAAATGGTCTGATATATGATTAATGGCAACTTGCTTTGAGTTATACCTTGCAGCAGTGTTTAATATTCTTGTATTATTGCTTGCAGGTAAGGCAATTCACTTTATCTGTATAAGTAAAAACAATATATTTTGTTCTTTTTTGCATAATGTTTGCAAAATGTGTTGGCCACTACTACTCGTCTCGAGCTGTCCATGATTTATTGATTTAAATGTAGAGTTTCCAGTGTGCAATATTGTTGACTATAACCTGACTGATGTTCAGGCCCGCCTTAAGGAAATTCATGCAGGGCTTCTGCGTCAACACTTGCGACAACTACAAGAATCAGACAGCAATGAGCACTAGATATCTAAAGAAGAGGTGGACATGGGACATGATGATGAGTACACAGAGGAAGCCATGGAAGGTATGCATATGATTCTACATTAGGGCTATTGCCTTTCATTCTAGTCTGCTGGATTTTACCATTATAATTGTAGTTTATTTTATTTTTTGCATTTTCATGTTATTTTTTCACTGCATGAAAATAAAATTTTGGTTGTATATTTTAGATACTGGACCCTATTCTCCTAAACTGGTTCCATTGGAGAAAGCAGTCAAGGAGCTAGAAGAAGAACCTGGATCATTTTCACCAGAGTTGTTGCATGATTCTGAAGGAGAAGAAGGTCTAGATCCAGAAGCTGACAAGGCAGAATTGGTAATGCTTGTTACATTTACAAAATTGTTTTCCTAACTGGCATCTTCAATTTGATTCATGTTGAAAGGTTGACTTGAATTTTCTACTTCTATGGTTGAGAGCTTGTTAACAGTAAGCTTAATGGATAGCTACTATTTCCTTGTTATCTGTCTTCATATATAAAAGTTGACATCACCGGGGTGTGTATCTGTCACTACGACTCATTTATATGGAGATAGAAGGTCAAACATGTCTCTTTGGTTTTGAACCTGGGCATTGGCTAAGATGGCAACCTGTCTTTTCTAGTATTTTCTAGCATTCCAGAGTAGACTTTTCTAGTATTTTCTAGCATTCCAGAATCCATAGTAGCCTTTTGCACTCCTACAGCTAGTTACAATTGCTTGTTCCTCGTCCCATTGACCTACTTGTTTGGTCATTTGTGGACGTTAATCAAATTATCACATTTTATCTTATGTACCTGGGGGAGCAACTTTTTTACTTTTTCTTTTAAATACTAGTTTCATCTGAAATCTAAACACCCTAAATGTTTTGTTTTGTTATTTTTTATTGTGACATCTCTTTCTGTTGTTCTTACCACTTAAAAGCTATTATCCCCATACTAACTATTTCGAAAGGTGAAAATCATAATTTTGATCCTACTCTTACAAAATTCCTTTAAAAGGATAGTGTTCTTAACTTCCCATGAAGATCCAATGTTGCAGAGAGTGGAGCTCCCGTTGAGTTGTGTAGCTTGCTTGAGTTTCTTAAATGGAAATCGTCCATGCATGGCGTTTCAAGTATTTTTCTCACCAATTAATTACTGCCATTTGTAATAGAGGAGTTGCTACTGATGCTCCAAATTTAATTTTTTGACAGGAAAGAAGACGGGCTGCTGTATTAGAAGAGCAATAGCAGAGGTTACAAGAAGCCGCTGCAGGGCCCAACACTGTTGAGGATAGCATTGAACTGACAAATTAGGAGAGGACACTCGCTATGAAGGCAATGGGAGCGATTGAAGAAGGAGATGCAGTAATGAGTTCTGGTGCTGAAGTAAATATTGAACCACAGGTATGTAGAGATTTGATGTCTTGTTTTTTTTTGGCGTTGATGCCAACAATTAAAGTGTGAATTCCATATTAAATATGATCTAAGTATCATTTCTGATTCTATCATGCTTGTAGATTTCTTACTACTAAGCTGTGATGTTCAGGTTTATTGGTGGCATGATAAATATAGTCCATGGAAGCCTAAATACTTCAACCGAGTACATACAGGGTATGAATGGAACAAGTATAATCAGACACATTATGACCATGATAATCCTCCTCCAAAGATTGTACAGGGATACAAGAAGCCTAAATACTTCAACCGAGTACATACGGGGTATGAATGGAACAAGTATAATCAGACACATTATGACCATGATAATTCTCCTCCAAAGATTGTACAGGGATACAAGTTCAACATATTTTATCCAGATCTAGTTGATAGTCTATACCGAATTTGAAGGTATTTAAAAAAAAATAAAATTCCGCGTCCATTGCTTAAGTGACGGTTATAGATGTCGCTTATTCAACAGTTGATGTCTATTTTTGTCGCTTAACCGATGGTTATTCATGTCGGTGAATCAACGCTAAATCTTATTTCCATCTCTTAACCGTCGCTTATCTGACGGCCCTGCTGTCGCTTAACCGATGGAATAAAGGTTATTTTGCTAAAAAAATTTCACCCCCGTCGAAGAAAGGCTGTCGCTTAACCGACGCTTGACATGCAACCAACGGCAAACTAAGGTGTCTCTTAACCGACGGTTTCATAAGATGTTGGATAACCGATGGCATGTTTCCTACGCTTAAAAAAAAATCATAGTGTCGTACATGCGACAGGGAAGTGTCGAAAATCCGACAATACTGCCGTCGGATTTTTGGTCGAAATGTAGTAGTGTTATTTTTTGAGAAAGATTTTGTACTTGTACGTGGGTTGCTCTTCTACACAGTCGTGTATAGAGGCCTGCATACGCGGGTTTCTCTCTTGGACAGTCGCATACAGTATGCGAGTTGCCCTTATACACAATCGCGTACATGCCTGGAAATAAGGATTTTTTAGGTTAGGGTTTGCTTGTCCCTATCTTTGTATAGTTCTTGTTTGTTGGTTTTCTTTATTTATGAGTACTGTGTTGTTAGTCTGAAGACTTCGGTGACCACACTTTGTGCTTTTTCATAAATCCCTTTGTTTTCTTTTGCTTGGATTATCTTTTGTTTGCATTTTGAAGTAGCTTGGCTTGTTTGGGTTATAGGGTGCAGTGTCTTTGTCCAGATCAGTGATCAGGGTCTTGGGCATAGTTTTTTCAGTCTCTCTTTTTTGATAGTAGTTGGTTTGTCACTTACCTTTATGAGTTTACAGTGATTTTTTGTCATTGTGTATACCCAAGCTAGGGTTCCCGGTGTCCCTTTGTTGGTTGATTCGTAGTTCTTTTGACCTGTTTATTTCAGTTTTTTTCATTTTATACAGTTGATTGCATCCAAGTATACTCAAGATTAGTGCATTTTAGGTGCATGGTAGAGTTTGAGCAATTTTAAAAGTGAAAAGAAAAACATTGTCAAGCTTTTGCATAAGTAGTTTTCATTTTAGTTTTAAAAATATAATCTCAAAAACTACAAAAAACATAGGCTTAGTTTCTCTTTATCGTTTGCATTTGTTCATCAATATATATTTACAAAAAAAAAAAATTGGTTTTAATAGTGGTAATTTGCTTTGAAAAAATACACCTTTACTTTTCTATTTCTTATTGAGTCAAAAAACCATGGTTCATCACTCCATTACCTTCTGAGTAAGAAAAAGCCCTTTAAAATGAACGCAATAATTAAAATTTACTAGTAATTTTTATTTTTAGGGGCCTTTCACCTACTAGCTTAGGCTAGACTTGTGGGATAGGAAGTGTAAACTTCCCATAAGTCTTAAAATTCAAACTTAGTGGAGCTTTCTTTAGGTAAATCCTTGACTTTATCGACTGTATTTGGGAAGCTCCTCTCAAATGGGAGTCAAGCACGAGGCCGCGTGGAGGCATTGGACAGAGGAGATAACCCTCCGAATCCTTGTCAAAACGTAAATCATGAATTTTACGCATCTGCAGATTCTGTCCTAAACAGAGTTTCGGGCTCAGCTACCCTGCCCATGCGTACAAGTCAAGCTTGCAACTATTCCCCCAAACTGTTGGTACAACTAAGGTAGCCTTTAGTCTCTTGACATTTAGGGATCATATTTAGGTAAACTGGAAGGATATTTTTGGTTCACCTTGAACGGTCTTGGAAGGTAACACTTGTTGTAAGTGTAGGAGGGTGGTTGGGTGATTCCTCCACTTGTGCCGAAGAACCACTTCAAGGACGCAAAGTAATCATTCATCATATTTCTTCGGGAAAGTATATCTTTCACCTTTTATTGATTGTTTGAGACTTTAGGATTTTTATAGTGTGTGCTCTATGGTTTTGCCTGTGTTTAGTTGACCTTAGGGTGTGATTTGTCAAATTTTCAATCATGGAGGATCAACCTATTAGAAGGTCAATAAGGTTGAGAAACCTTCCTCCTCTCGTCACATTGGAGCCTCCACCTTCACCCCAAAGGTGGAGGTTAGACATTGATAGTTCATTTGAACCAGTAGGAATAAGCGAAGTTCTTGGTGAACCAGAACTGATAGCTAACCGTTTTGATCTTGATACAGTTGAGATAGAAGACTTGCAGACTGATGAGTTTGCAAGGAATTTTAACCCACCCTTGACTGATTTAAATGATCCTGTGATCGTTCAGGTTAGACCTTTTGATTCACCTGTGTTAGGTGTCCCTGTCGGTAGGATCATGTCTTCTGCAGAAGAAAGCTCTTTTGTGTTCACCTCAGCTGTTCCAGCTGAAGGGGTACTACCTCCCCCGGTGAGTGCCCCTAGATCTAGTATACCTTCTACACCTTTGACTTCAGTGAGTCGAGTGGTTCAACCACCGGTTCACTCAAACCTAGTAGGTACTTCTGGTTATACGGTTACTGGGATCCCCAGTATACCTACGATTCCTTCTTCCTTTCCATATACTACCCAGAGCGGTCCAGTAGGATCCTCGGTGTTTGTTCAAGGATTTCCTTGGAATGGGGGGCACATTCCCCCATCCACTCCATACGTAGGCCCATCACCTTCCTATGTAGGAGTGCAATTTGGGAACAATACCTCCTATGGGAAAAGTTTCCAAACTTTGATTTCGGCTCCATTTACGAGCTCCCCCTTTTCGTTATTTAGTGGAGGGATCCCAGCTCCTGTCTTTTAGACCCCTGTTTCTATGGGGACGGCCCGAACTTCTTTTATTGCACCTCCCACACATAATCCTGTGGCTTACGGATGGAATCCGTTTCAGAGTAGTCTACCCAGTTCACAACCAGTGGTAGGGGGAAACCCCACTTTTACCCATGGGCATTCAGGGACAGGTCCCTCTAATCCATAGGTTGGCACATTTAATACCCCAGTTCAACCCAAACTTCCATTTCTGACAACTTTAAACTTGCCAGATTTGTCAAAATTGATGAATGACCCGGTGAGACATGACCCCTTGTGGCCACTTGGTCCCACCAAATTGCCATCGGACATCCCTAAATTCGAGGGCAAAGTTGGTGAAGATCCTGGGGCTCATGCCACCACATTCCATTTATGGTGTTCTTCGAATTCACTAAATCAAGATTCAGTTAGGTTGAGGCTGTTCCAGAGAACCTTAACAGGTACCGCGACAAAATGGTACATTGAATTGCCTTCTGTTGCTTTTAGTAGTTTCTGGGACTTGGCTAGTGCATTTCTTAGCCACTTCAGCTTCTGGTCCGATATGATTTTGGAACAGACTTGTTGTCTACCTTTAGGTAGAACAAGGCTACCCACATCTCGGATCACATCCAAGAGTGGAGGAGGCGAAAGAGCTTTATAAAAGCCACTATTCCTCCTGAGTTCCTTTTAGAGTGGTTCCTTAAATCCCTGTTACCCTACATATCTAAGGATGTATCCACCTCAGGAGTGATGAATGAAGAAGAAGCCATCCTCAGGGCCCAGCAACTGGATTTGATTTATTCACAATCTGGGATCTTGTATGAGATTATCCCTGAGGCACCGAGGCCTACACACGATGCAGAGAAGCCTAAGCCTGGACCCCATGCCGATGGTGTGGTTGGGTCTGTTAACTCTCCCACCGTAGAGTCTTTAGCTAAGCAACTTCACCAGTTTTCTATCAAGCAGTCTATGATGGAGGCAGCAAAGGCTGCCCCCTCCCCCTAGAGTGCAAATGTTTTTGCAAAAACCTCTCAGAAGGGCAATCAACAGCCCGACGGGAAGAAAAAGAAAGGAAAGAAGGGAGAGGGAAATCAAAACAAGCAAAATCCTGCGAACAATGTTGATGGGGGCAAGAAAGAAAAGAAGAAGGTCAAGTTCCTGTGTAATTTGGGCCACAAGGACCACCTTACTCACCTTTGTCCCCTTATGGATCAAACCCAGAAGCTGCTTAAAACCCAACAACCGGCTGTCCTAAAGGATCCTTTTGCCAAGGATAGAACTCAGCTTTAGCTTCTAACGTAGCAGGGGGCACTCAAAATTCCCATGACCCAAACTATATCAACATGGTTCGATCTTTGACTTTGTTGCACACAAGGAATAAAAACTATGAGAAAGAGACTTTTGAGAAGGGTAAAGCTATAGGTGAAACTTCTAACCCTCTCACAATATAGAAACCTCCTGAAACTATGCTGAAGATACCGAAAGGTGTCTTCAAGAAGACTTTGCATAACCCTAATGCTAGGGCTGCTTTGAACTACTCCGTGGTTGAAGATTTAGCTCAAACCCCGTGTGTAATGTCAGCTTTAGAGGTGTTATAGAGTTGTCCTGCTCAGCAGGATGCTCTCTTAATAGCTTTAGGCAGCATGGACTCATCGAGTCTCATGGCGAAATTTCATTTATTTGATGTTAAAATTCTCTTATGTTACCATGTAGTCTTATCAATAGATGTCATCCATGGTGGTAAGACCATTGGAAGGGCAGTTGTTGATGAGGGTGCTTCTACATGTGTTATGTCCTTGACCTGTTGGAAAGCTCTCGGATCCTTAGAGCTGGTCCCATCAAACACTCTGCTTACAGCTTTTGATGGAAGGTCCTTCTGTCTGCATGGTATCTTGCCGGCTTTTGAAATTAAAGTGGAAGGCAAAGCAGTGTATGTTGAGGTAGAAGTGATTGATGCTCCTTTGGACTATAATCTACTTCTGGGAAGAAACTGGACTTATGCGATGTCCGCTATTGCGTTGGCCATCTTTCGTGTAGTGGTTTTTCCACATGAGGGAAAGTTGGTTACTATTGACCAACTTGATTTTACCTGAAAAGGTTGTTTAGATTCTAGTGAGTCCGTTGTGCCATTGATTGATCAGGTCAAACCTGCTGCATAGAGCTTGGGGGCTGCAATGTACACATCACTGATGGGCACATTTGATCTTCCAGCCCCGGTTAATTATATTGGTTCTACTAGTGTGGGGAAGTCCACAGCTACGATTGTCGATAGGACTGATCCTTGGGTTCTCCCATCCCCCCATGAACCAGAAGTTCCCTTATCGACAGTGGAAGTAGCCTATCAAGATATCACTCAAGCCACTATTGATCCCATTCTAGATCCTCTAACAGTCTCGAAAGATCTGGAAGAAGTTTATTTGCCTGTATGGGAAGAAAACTCTTTGCACTCTATCGATTGTTTAGACATGGTTTTACCTTCTGATGAAGCCATTCTAGAAGCCATGAGTGGACTTGATAAGATTTGTGAGAATCTTCATCATTGATCCTATTTTATTCATGAACCAAGCAGAATAGAAAATCAAGAGTTTCATTTAAGACTGTCAGAAGATGTTAATATACCTATCAATCCCTTTCCTAGGGAAGGGATGTTTGCCGAGGGGAATATGGAAAATATTTCCGCCACTATACCTATTAACATCTTTGTAAACCCTGATGTCGTGGAAAACATATACATAGGTGCAAATTGCTCTCCCGAAGAGATTGCCATCTATAATGCCCTTTTTAAGGAATTCCGCGATGTCTTTGCCTGGTCATATGAGGAGATGCTAGGCATAGATCCATCGATTGTTGAACATGAAATCCGAACATATCCTGATGCCAAACCAGTTCGACAAAAGTTAAGACCTGTTAACCCACGCAAAGCGGCACCTGTGAAGGCTAAAGTTGAAAAGCTGTTGAAGGCTAGTTTTATCTATCCCATCGCTTTGACAGAAAGGGTATCCAATCCTGTTCCTGTTGATAAAAAGCAAGGGACTATTCACGTTTGTACGAAATTGAGAGATTTAAATAAAGCCTATCCTAAGGACAACTATCCCATACCTTTTATAGACCAGATTATGGATGCATGTGCAGGAAGTGACGTGTTCTCGTTTATGGATGGTTTCTTCGGATACAATCAGATTCAAATAAAACTAGAAGACCAACTTAAAACTGCTTTCATTTGTCCTTGGGGTACCTTTGTGTACAAGAAAATGCCCATTGGATTGAAAAATGCTAGGGCAACCTTTCAACGAGCTATGAACTTTGCTTTTCATGACATTAAAGCCATTGACGAAGACCTATAGTTTTGACGATCGTACCTCAGGATTCACTCTCATCATTGGTGAATTCCCTTGCTTCAATTGTTGATTATCACCTATTGATTGACAAAGTGTTGAATCCTTTCCATGTTCGACTTCAACTTACCCTTATTCACATGGATTGGATTGTACTGGTTCTTTGGGATCATTTATGAAGACCTTAGTTCCTCATGGACTAAGTTGCGCAAGATTATGTTCTATTCATCTACACAACTTCCATATCTTTGAAGACTCATCATTGTTGTATATTGTGGCTTCGATCCACCTTTGTAATATACGTGGTTTCATACCCGTACCATATGATGTATTCAAATATTGTAAAGAAGCTAGTGTTCCAGTAAATTGAACATAGCATCCTCAGATGTAACTTTGTATATGACATTACTATGTATTTGTTTCAGGTACTCTCTTTGCTCCATCAATTTCTGAGTTCTCCAAAGATAAAGATTATAATGTATTTCGGCCATCGCTTCCCTCTGACCTCACACATTAGGGGGCATCTGTTATCCACCTGAATGACACTTCTTCGTCCAAGTGCCGACATCCCTCATGTTGGCACAAAAAAGGACATTTATGGATTGAAGGTTTCCTAAAACATTATAGATGGGCATATTATGAATTACATTCATCATCCATCCAACTGTTTATTTTTACCTTTAGATATGTCAAGTCCTGTATGCGCCTCCTTATATATGCAACTCGCGTGTTGTATGGGAGTATTGGTTATTGCATCTCGCGTACAGATTTGTACATGGGTTAACCTTAGAGCAACTTGTGTGTCATACGCGATTTGCCAGTATTGATACCCACATACACCTGCCTTTGATATTAAAAATAAAAACTCGCGATTACTTGAGATTAGTTAAGCTCTTAACCTTAATCACCTTAACTGTCTCAACCTCCTCAACCTTCGAAACTGTCTTATTTCACCAAGTATAAATATAGGCCTTGGGGAGGGTGTTAATCACATATACTTGGAGAGAAAAGTTATGCTAGTGGAGTTCATTCAGAAGTCTTTGGAGCAGTGGAACTCAGAATCCTTTGGTTGTAGAGGAGTCCTTGTCTCAGACGTTGGGTTGTAATCTGAACTCTTTCATTATTGTTAATAAAGAGAATCCTTCTTCCATATGTGTCTTGAATGTATCTCATATATTGTGGTTTGATAAATATTTACGATTAAGCACTCTGTATATGATTTATCTAATCTATTTATATATATGTATCATCTTGTATTTGGAGGATTTGTTCTTAACAGGTGAAGGAGAAGCATCCCTGAAGGCTTTGGAGGAGAAGTAGAGCTGAAGAGGACAAACTAGGATCAACCGTCGTGTGTCAAGTGAGTCTTTTCTATCCTTCTATTTCCTTTACTGTACTCTAGAGTTGATTTCCTACAAGTTTCATGAGTATGTTGGTAACCCTAGACCTTCGGTTATAAGGTGTTTATTCCTGTACAACAACTCCTTCTCCCACCACCAGTAGACCATGTAGAATTGTGTCTCTCGGGGTGGTCCTGCTTGCTCTGCGTGGACATAGCCACAAAAGCGATATGCCTAAGAATGTGCCGTGTGGCACGTCTGATGGACTCATGGATCTCAACTAGCCTACTACCTAACCCAGGGGGTTGAGGAGGCAGGTTTGGTTCTCACCTAGGTGCAGGAGGTCCTCTGAGTGTGTTCCAGTGGGCATGAGGTTGATCTTGGGTTGAGCAAAAACCGACGCTCTAGAACTCAGTGATGTCGAAGTAGTTCAGATGGAACCCTAACACAAACTCAGCCCACAGTTTCTTGAGAACATACTGTGGGACCTCGACATTGTTGCAGGAAGGCTTGTCAAAAACCATGACCAATCTCTTCCTCTAGTTTTCTTTCCATGGTTCGTAATCACACTAGTCCATGAAAACTCCCCTCTTCCTTACATCTAGAGGTTGTCTTGTTCTAGGATCTGTAAATTTACTCCACTATTAGGATTTTGTGATATTCAGGTTTTTTATATCCTCTTTGGATATACCAGTGCTATAATGCTCTCTCCTTCGAGCTCTATATTTGCTCAAACTGGTTATCTCACTATGGGCAATATTGATAGATTGTATAATTTTTTTGTATTGATGTGGCAAGGGAAACCCGAGAGGGTTCCCTCGTGTTCTTCAATTCATCACTTAAAATTCTTAATTGGTTTAAATCCTCGTGTAATTCATCTTCGGGGTTTTCTTCATCATTTAATTTGGGGTTTGGTTCCTTTGTTTGGTTTGTTTCATTCCTTTATTGGGATGGTTCATTGGTATTTGTCATTGTGGTTAGGTAATTTGTAGCTGTTGTATCAAATTTTGCCAATTTCAATTAGTTTTCAATTTTTTTTTTTAATTTTGTATTTTATTTTAAAAATAATAAGAACAATGAAATAAACAAAAGAAATTGCATTCCTACTCTATTTACCTTACTCCAACGTCGGTTTAGGCAGTTTGCACACGTTCATTGGGATTCTTAGGGGTCGTTGTCTCCTCCTTGCGCGCTCGCGGGTGGCTATAAAACAAAAAACAATGCCCACTGTTTTTTTTTAAACACAGGGACGTGCACGCGTCCATATTTGCAATTGTGCCCAACACGTGTGCACGTCCACATGCACGAGCACGCATAGGCATACAAGCGCGTCTACATGCATGTTCGCATTTCTATTGCCCATGCCGGCAATCTGGTGTGGAGGTTCGCCACTGCCGAAGCAAGAGTGCATGGTCGCGTCTAGGAGGTGCATGCGCATTGTCGATTACGTCCACTCGCACGCTCCCATTGCATTATATTTGGGTAGCAAATTCTTGCCAAAGCCCATATACCTTTAACTAAGTGCTAGATAGTAAATAAGATTAAATTTTAATTATTTAAATATTAGTTAACAATGTTTATTGATTTCAACCAAAGTAAGAGTAAGTTCTTTCAAAATCGCAATGATAGACAATAATTAATTACTATATCCATTTTATACGTCGCCACGAGCATTCACTTCAGTGAGAGATTTTAATAGGTTGAAGGATAAATATTTTTAGAATAGACGCTATCAGTTATCCACATTTGTTAAATATGATCCAATTGTGTTAAATATAATTTACGGAGCATGGTCTCTGTTTCCAATATTAATTATATTAGTTACCAATTCCCCATTATAAAATTATCATTTTTTTAAAAAACAAATGGTGTTTTCTAATTTTAAAAAACAACTATTTTTTAATGGGAAAAGATTCGAGAAGCTTTGGAAATATACACGTTAAGATCCTGAAGGCATTCTTCCATCTAACTTCCTCCCACAAAGTGTGCCTTCGAAAGGATTTATTATAAACGCCAACAACCTCCTATTACATCAAGTGAATCATCTCGTAAAAGTTTATCTAGGACTCGCGTATGGTGTGTATGGAGGGCCATTTACGATATGACGAAATGCATTGATTATATATTTATTTATTGGGAAAGAGTTATCATATTTTGTCGGGCTTCTACGCTGTAAAATTTTTCCTCTACATTATATCAATTTTTCATTATCACAACCCCACTAGTATTTAGCTACATTTGAGTGAGCCACCTATATGGCTAAATGTAGAACACATATCAATTTGTCTCCTACCCTTTTTTAAAAAGAATTGAAAATCTCAAATATATATCAATTTATCTCTTAACCTCTTTTAAGAAGAATCGAAAACCTTGACATGTAATATAAACTATATATTAGCTACATGTCCAAGTACGAGATGCAATACTTTATTAGGACTTTGAGGGAGTTTATTAAGAATTCTAACGATTTTATTAGGTGTTCTACTCTTACATGAGTGCACATTAGCTAGACTACTAGATGCCAAATGCACTTGGACTAAGCCTTAAGTGATTATAGTTGAACTTAAGCTAATAGTTGTATCTAATACTGATCCAATATAATTGTGATTAGAGTTAAGTTAAGCTAATAGTTCTAGAATCACTGGAGTTAAGCTAATAGTTGTATCTAACAATCGGTGGAGTTAAGCTCATAGTTCTATCTAATAATCGAATAGTTGAATATTAATTTTAATTTTTACAATTATCATTTAAACTTTACTTATGAGATGTTAATTAAGATTTTTTTTTGAGATTATTAATTATTAATTTTGGACAACGCTCATAGAATGAATCTCGACAGTACACTTGTCTCATTCTCGTTTAATCTTGGACGTCACCGATAGAATCCATCTAGACAATACACTTGTCTCATTCTTGTCCGTAGATGAAAAAACATAGATGGTAGTCCACCCCAAAATCCTAAGATATATACGCCTATCGACATAACAAGGTTAGTAAAGACTTGTCCATTAGAAGTTGAGTTTCATGTTCATAAAAATCAATTTAGATAGTACAATTGTCTTGTTTTCCTGAAATCTAGGGAAAACATAGTTGCTATAGATGTAATCATTTATTTTTAAGTGTGTAGTCTAAAAATTCTAAGATTTGGGAGACATATTGTTCAGGTAATATCCTGAAAAAATTGGTTAGAATATTTCAAAATCCACTTAAAGATGTCAAAGTTATGAAATTTTGGGTGCCCTAGGTGTTTCTATGGGGGGATGAATCCACTTCTACTAAAATTGTGACTAAAACACGATTAAATTTTGATTAAAAAAACAATTTCGACAAAAAAAAACCGTTTAATCCAAATCCTCTAATTTTTAGAGGTCTCCGATTTTAAGTGGCCATGTCTTTCTCCTCCCAAACTCGGAATGCTCTTAGCTAAGTGACACCTATTTGTCTTTTGAAATTTGGTGGGTCCTTTGTCTTTTGAGGGTTGGTCCATTATTACTACTTTTCTCATCTCCTCAAATCTAGGAAAAACGTAATTGCCACTCCACCCTAAATTCTAAAATATAAACATCTATCAATGCAATTATCTATTTTTAAGTGGAATGCTAAGTGACATGTATTTGGATTTTAAGAATTGGTGGGTCTTTTGTCTTTTGAGGGTTGGTCCATTATTAGCCTAAGTATTATATCTTATCTAAATTATTTTTCAAATGATTTTTTGAATTTTTATTTGACTTTTGTTTGAATATTTTTCGAATTTTTATTCAATAAAGTCACTATTTTTTATTATTGGAAAAAATAAGATCGAAATAAAAATAAAATGTATCTAGTATATTGTTGGTGGAAACTTTAATGCTCTTTTGTTGGGTCATGTCGACTAAGGTGCTTGAGGGCTTCTACTTCCTTCTTTGCTCAGGGTTTTTGTGAAAACTACTTCAAAAGAGGAATGTTAAGTGTAAGGCTTGGTTTGGCTATGCAAATTTGGGAACACCATGTCCAACATGTGATTTATGTTATCATTTTATGTCTTCATGATTTTTGTGAAAAAGGGCTTGGTAGGAGCACCTTTATGGTTGAAATTACAAATAATACATTTGAGTAGTCCTCCATGATGGTCATGTGTGATCCTCACCATGGAAAATACATAGCCTGTTGTCTCTTGTAGCATGGAGATGCCAAGCCAAAGGATGTTAATGTCATTGTCATGTTGTTGGCTACAACAGATCTCATTTTGAGCCATCAAAATGGGATCCCCATTAAACTTTTAATTGGCTTTTGAAATCCAGGATATTCTTATGAGAATAGTTAATCTGTAAGTATGATGTTTTGACTTAATAAAATTTCCTCATTAGCCTTTATTTTTTTGGGTTTTGTGGTTTTCAAAAACACCTTTTTCTTTTGTAAGTATTACTTTTGTGTTTCCACTTTCTGCATTTCGTTTTCCACTAGGACGGATTGCAAAAATCCTTTTTTTGGGGGTTTTCGGGAAATAGTTTTTTCGACTTTCTCTTTTCGCTATGGGGAATGTGAAAATCGATAATCGCTTATTTCACAATAAAATTTTTATGTTTGTTTCTCACTTTTGCTTTCCCCTTAAAGAGGGTTCCAGAACTCGAAAAATTCATCTTTAGCAATTATCTATTTTCTTATTTTTCTGCTTTCCAATATGCTGAATGCGGAATGGGAAACTTCAATATTTTCCTTGTTCAAATAAATTCCTTTTCAAATTCCTCAATCCGAAGGAAGAATGGGGAATCCAGAAACACCAAAAATCCAAACTTTTCTAGCTTCTACTCCTACTTTTTTAGTTTCCCGCCTTCATCTCAACCGTCTGTTTATGCTTGATATACAGATTAAATTCGCTTTGTCGTTGAGATTTGGGCTATTTTTTTTGTTCGAATTTATGAAGTTTTTACCTTTTTCACATGCATTTTTACTACACTTGGATACTTTTACTACGGATTTTTCTCGCTCAAGCTCATGATTTCCTTGGTTTTCAAAGCTTCCTACTAGTAAGTTTACCCTTCATGACTGTTTATTTTGTTATTTCTAGACTGTAGTAAGCTTTTGACCATGCTTGCTAAATTTCGAACAGATGTGGCATCTTCTACACCCATAAACACAAGGTCAAAAACTGCTCTGCAGGAGCAGAAAAGAAAAGACCCCAACGCCAAAGTATTCACTGATACTAGCGGGCATGCCTCTGAAACCTTATATCTAGACTGGTCAAGAATTTACTCTATTTTCGATAATGGCAATTTTTCGACAGTCCCCCATGACCAGCCCAGTTATATAAGGATTTGCAGTTCACAACTTCATCTCATTGCTTCAAGACCTCCTTTTATGGCCTATACAGACTTGGTTAAATGGGCATTGGATAATGATAACCCTAACGAATGTATGTTTAATGACCATATTGGTACATTTGTGGCCACTTTCCACCTAGACACATTTTCCAAGGATTATGCAGTTGGACCTCCTAAATAGATCCTCACTTCCAAGTTTCTAGATGAAGCCATTTTTTGCTTCAATTATGATGAGGTAGTGAAATCTTGGATGGAAAATCTAGCTGTGAAAACTCCTCAACCAGGAAATTCTCACCCTATTTCTTGGTTCAGGGAACCGTATTCGTTACTTGCGGCTATGTTCTATCATTTGTATGGGTCAGCAAATTGTATGTTATTCAAAGCTAAATGGGCTCCGACAACCCATCACATTCTACTAACAGGTGAGTCATTCAATTGGGCACAGATTCTATCTATAAATTTTAAGGAAGAAATTGAAAGTATGAGAATACCACGACAAATAGAAAGCCGACATTTTTCATGTCAGGGTATGTAATGGATTTTTTTTGCTTGACCTCTTCTTTTCCCACCCTAGGTTAGAATTGGAAGAAGGATTCCCCACCAGTGCATATTTAGTGTTCTTATATGTTGGAGGAAAATTTTGTTCCTTGAGTCTACGATATTTGTGACCTCTTCCTAGGGTCCATGTATCATAAAATCTTCAAGGATGACGCTCCGAATTTTTTTGAAAGAGGCAGAGCATTGATTTTGTTGCATGGTGATTGGTATGTTCGATATTATTTCTCCTACATTTGAATCGAGGGAAACAACACAGTGCATTTTCTTCCAAGAATAGTTCCAGACCGCATGGTATTTCAATAATTTTCCTACCAAACTATCATCGACGAGGCTTTCCCAAAATTGGTGAGGTACACAAGAAAGGATTTCCCTAAGTTTCCATTGATTTTAGACTCTCTTGTCCTGCATAATTCTACCCATGCAATTGTGTTGGTTAAAGAAATTTCAACTATGAACCTAGGGGAAGCTCCCATAAGAATGCATGATACTAAAGCTTATATGGCTTGTCTTTTTTCCCAAGAAATGGATAAGTTTCAATATGCACATGAAGATCTACCTGATGATTCTATTTGCAGAGAAGCTATCAAATTTCAGGAAGTATTGGGAAAAATCACTAACCGGATTGTGAAGGCTCATGTCTTCAAATATCAAAACGACTTGAATGAATCAACCCTCCACTTCAAAAAAATAAAACTGCGCATAGAGGAAAATATTCAGAGGAAAAATTTAGAAAAGGAAGCAAGAGATCAAACGACAAGCTCTTATGTTGTCATTGTTGCTCAATCCAAACATAAGTGTAAATATTTCATGGAAACACCTGTGAGGAATCAACCTTTACAAATGTTGGAAACTCTGCATATAGGGGGAATAATTCAAGAAGAATTTGGTAAAGCTCAATTCTCAACTCTAGGAACATGTCGAAAAGGCTGAACCTCAACACAAGAAACAAAGGACTTAGCTTGTTCTCCAATAGGCACAAGTAGCAGAAGCACTAGTTTCTCAAACAAAGCACATACCTCAGGAAGTTCCCACATAAGATCAGCTAGCACCAACATCCCAACTTTCTCTTCAAGAATAGGTGGCTCTGTAGATACCTCTAGTCCAATAGGTAGAACTTCCACTATCGTCTGAAATTGAAGTTCATGAGATTCATTGCGACATGGAGGAATACTTTGTTAAGTTTTTAATGGTTATATCAGATATTAAAAAAATTAGCATCATAACAACATAACAATAAGCCAAAAGATCACTAAAATATAGACAAGCACAACCACACAAAAAATAACACAAATATTTATCTTGGGAAAACCCTAATGGGAAAAACCCAGCAAAATATTCCTCAATATAGATGCCCCAAAAGATGAAATGGTAAAACCCAAAACTGATCCTCCTCCTTCTCCAACTAGAACTCTTTCTCTCTCTTATGCGCTACACAAGTGAGTGTGAGTGTGTTCAAATGAGAAACATCTTGCCTCTATTTATATTCTTTCATTCAATTGACATTTAACCTAGTTATGTAGGCTCGAGTAAACTTAAATCAGTTATGTAGGCTTGAGTAACCACAACTAGATTAACTTAATACAATAACATATTCTAGAGGGTACTAATGACCCGACTTACAATGTAGGGGACTTCCTCGTGAATCTTATTAATTCTCCTGATTAGGAACATCGGGGTACAAAGAAATACAAAATGATTCTCCTGATAGAAACATCAGGGATCAATAAAATATATGTAGATTATTCTTCGAAGTTACAATAATTCAACACTTCATGTTAACGAGAAGGGTATTCTACAAAAAAAACAACAACAACAGTAGGAGAGAGAGGACATCATCAACATCATCAGGGTGACACATATATAGATCATTGGAATCTTTTTCAACTTCTTTGATACATAGTATTTATCTTTAATTTCAACAACAACATTTCTTTGACATCATCATCATCACCATTTTGGTCTTCAACAACATCATCATCAATAGTACTTTGACCTTTCGATCAAAAACATCATCATCAACCACACTTTGAGAAACATCATCATCAGACTCTGATCTTCTGATCAGCAACATCATCATCAAAAAAAATCTGAGAAGCATCATCATCACACTCTGATCTTTCAATCACCAACAATCTGAGCATCATCATCATCACACTCTGATCTTTCAATCAACAACATAATAATCATCATCAATAACCTGCTATCCACAATACGAAGGTGGAAGTCTTCAGATCACTTTTGGACTTAATTCCATGGATGATACAATCCCACCACATTCTTGACAACCGAAGTCACCATATACAATTACGGGATAATCACTCCCTATCACTTTAGGACTAAGTCCAAGGATGATGCAATCCTACCACGTTATCGAGTACTAAAGTCACTGGATCCGTTCTGAACAAAATTTCAAGGATGATACAATCCTACCACGATCTCGAGTACCAAAGTCACTGGATCCATTCTGAACAAAATTTCAAGGATGATACAATCCTACCAGGTTCTCGAGTACCGAATTCACCAGACCCATTCTAAACAAAAGTTCAAGGATGATACAATCCTACCATGTTCTCGAGTACTGAAGTCACCGGATCCATTCTGAACAAAATTTCAAGGATGGTACAATCCTATCATGTTCTCAAGTACTGAAGTCACCAGATCCATTGTGAACAAAAGTTAAAGGATGATACAATCCCACTACATTCACGAGGACTTGAAGTCACCGGATTTGTTTTAGACAAATGTCCCGGGATGATACAATCCCTCTTCATTCTCGAGGACTGAAGTCACCAGATCATACAATCCCACTGCTACATCATTGCTCCCCCTTTCGAGGAAGGTCTTTCTGAACAACACCAAGCTTGTCTTGAAAGTGTTCGAACTTTACCTGAGATAGAGGATTTGTCAACACATCAACAAATTTCTCATCAGTACTCACATATTGGAGCTTTATGGATCCCTTCTGTATCATATCTCATATGTAGAAGTACAAGATTTCTATGTCCTTCGATCTATCATGGAACACAAGGTTCTTCGACATCTTTATACAACTTTGGTTATCACATAGAATCTCAAAGGTATCCATCTCTAGGTCAAAGAGACCTGACATCAGCTTCCAAAGCCATATGGATTCACAACTAGCAGAGAAAGCTGCTATGTATTCTGCTTCCACCGTGCTAAGAGAAATACTGGACTGTTTCTTGCTAAGCCATGAAATCATAGAAGACCCTAGACAAAAGCATCCACCTGATGTGTTTTTCCTATCTGAGACACTTCTAGCCCAATCTGCATATCTATAGCCATACAATCTGTAATCGTGGTTTCCATCATAGAATAGACCAAAGTCTATAGTCCCTTTCAGATAGCTCATCACATGTTTTGCAGCTATCAGGTGAACCCTTCTAGATTGAACTAGATACCGACTCAAGGTGTTCATAGAAAAACAAATGTCTAGTCTGGTAGTGGTTAGATACATCAATGACCCAATAATCTGTCTATATTGAGTCACATCCACTAAATCTGATGAGTCATCAGCTAGCAACTTCAGGTTGGAATCCATGGGTGTAGCCATGGATTTACAATCCAACATATCAAATCCTCTTTAAGATTTCCACAACATACTTTCCCTTATTCAGAAATATTCTTTCTGAACTCTTCCACACTTCCATCCTGAGGAAATAAAGCACCAATCCAATATCTTTTCATCTTGAATTCTTCAGCTAGCTTCTTCTTGCAATATGTGATATGTTTCTCATTCCCTGTCATAAATAGGCCATCCATATATAGTAATAGTATGGCAGGTTCCTATTCTATAACCTTGAAGTAAAGGTTAGGATCGACTTTACTCTTGGTAAAGTCCAAGCTCATCAAGAAACTATCTATCCTTCCATACAAAGCTCTAGGAGCTTTCTTTAGGCCATACAGAGCGTTCTTCAACTTTCATACGTGAGTCACTTTGTGTTTGTTCGATGTAAACCTCTTCCTCAATCATACCATTAAGGAAGGTTGTCTTTACATCCATCTGGTGTAGATCCCACTTCATCATGGAAGCAGGTGCCATGATAGTTCTGATGGAAGTGTACCTTGATCCTTAGAGAAAGTGTCTCTTCATAATCAATTCCCTCTCTCTGAGAGAATCCTTTAGCCACAAATCTTGTCTTACTTCCATCAGTAACATATTTTATCTTGCAAATTCAGTTGGAAGATTCCACACTCTTGATTTCTAGTTTGATTACTATATCCCAAACATCATTGTGGTATACTTTCATCATTGCATCTTCCATGAGTTCATTATGTCAGGTCATCGACATATCCTAGTCTTCCACATTCAACATTGAAGGTTGGAACCCACTTTACTCTTGGTAAAATCTCGGTCCATCATGTCGTACCATGTCGAACTCAGAGATCTTCTGTAGTCACTCCCCCTAAAGTATCATCTTCCCTCTGCATTCTTTACTGGAGTGATAGGTAGCATCCTATGCTACCGTGTATCCATCTCAGGTTACTACATACTAAGATCCCTTTATCTTGAACTTTATCGAAAAGTTCCTCTTGCACCCATCTGTGAGCTTATTGTCTTCTATAGGTTTCCATCTTCAACCTTGTAACAAAGGTTAAGATGTTCATCACTCTAGGTGATCTTTTCAAGCTCCTGGATGTGCTTTTCTATGGGTGCCTTCTGAACTCATACAAAGCATATTCTGTATAGGTGGTTCTTTGCTTAATATATACTTCTACTAAGGAAGTGTGTCTAGTTAATAGAGTATGTCATGCCATAGTCTATTCTTTCTAAGACAAACCACACACCTTTCTTTGTACACATGTTCTTGTAAATCCATATGGAAGATGCTACGAACTTCCCTTAAGGTCTCAGAACCATATCGTAGACGTCATTCCTCATGATCAACTGTTACTCTTTGATCATAGCTTCTTCCATAGCTGGAAGGGTTTGTATCAATGATGTCACCCAACTGTATTACACAACTAGAGTGTTTCCAAGGCCTATTACTTTGGTTTGGAAGTCTCGCCATACTTTTCTTCATCTTGAGTTATCTCTCATTATACCTAAGGTGGTCTTCATCTTTCGAGGTGGATCTACCGCTCTCTGAAGCTCTTTCTTCCATCACAATGTCTCTGACCTTGGGAGCTTTAGGTTCATGTTTATTGGAGTGAATCTTGAATTTCCATCACTTGTTCTTTGTAACAAGTCTCATCCTCCTTTTCTTGTAGGTGGTTGTATAGGACCTTTCCTACAAGTCAAATTCACCAGTTGCATGGTTAGAACAATTTCATAGGACATATGCATAATGAAAAATTCTTATGCATCATGCAAATATTTGGCCAATACAATATTCATCCATATCTCATGGAAAATTTCTAGATTCCTTCCATCTCTACCATGACATCATTGATATTTTGTACTAATCCAATATGCCAGCAAAGAGGTTTCATTCTAGATAAGTAGCAATGGAGAGTTGTATAGCACCATGAGCTACTTACCCAGCACATGCATATTAGTAGTATACTCTCATTAATGCAAAAATTCTATCATGCATAACACATCAACTGAATATAATCAAATGCATAAGAAAACAATAATATGAAATGACAATTGAAATCTTATATTTTATTCATTTCGTGGGTAGACTCCTTCTTGATCCTTCTGCTTCATCATCTTCTTCATTCATGACATCATCATTTATTATCCAAATGCTAAGATGGATAAGGGGTTCCTCAAGAATTGAGTTCTTGATATTCCTCATTGCTTAATGGATCTTCTTTGAATCATGACCTCTTGATATTCAGTTGATCCCATATTCTCTTCTCTTATTATGAGTCGAGTTTCTTCTTGTGTAAGGCTTTAGCCTCATCTTCCTCTAGAAATGGAACCTCTCCACTTATGTAGGTGTCCAATTCATTTTCTTCAAGAACCAGTGAAATCCTATGCTTCCATGCTTGAAAGTTTCTAGATTCACCAAGCTTGTCATCAAGCTGGGGTGCTAGGTCATTTTGAAATGAGAACCTCAAATGTAAATAACAAAAGATTAGAGCTTACCAGTTTGAGGTGTTCATCTTGGTTCTGGATATGGTTGATCTAGAGTTTGTCAGAGAAACCCTAATTTCAAAACTTGGAATATTTCATTTCTTATTAGATAAAAAGATGTGCCTCCTGAAGGCGAGATGAGAAACATATTCATTTTCCCAAAATCGTGATCAGAATTGCAAAATATTTGATGCCCTAGTTTTCTTCAGTTTCTTCTGCAAAATGCCTGATATTGTTTCTGTGCTATCTCTAAAATTACGGCTCTTATGTGTCCTAAATTTTGTACTGAGGTATACTGTTCTGTATTCTTTCCAACACCTTAGGTTTGAGCATAATTGGTTTCATGAATTGGGACTTATGTGCATTTTCCCAAGGTGACTTATTTCAGAACTGTTCAGAAGAGAGAACCTGTATGGACTTCCACGTGTCACTGTTTCACCTTTGGGGTATGAAATTATTACCACATAAAGAATATTCTGTGGCCTTTCTAGAACATCTTGCAAAATTTAATTTTGACCTTCGTAGCCCGATATATATAAATTATCATTAGGTCACTTGTTTAAGGTTGAATCTTGGAAGAGGTTGGAACCATAACTTGGAGGAATCATATCTCTTAGAATATAGCAAATCTGAGGCTTAAACATTTACATAGTGTACATCAAGAATTTATATTTATACTTTGAAATTTGTGGCTCCTGAGCCTTCTCCAATCTTGAGATACAATGAATATACCAAAACCACTAGTTTTAGTGTTTTAGGGTTTTCAAGCATGAAACCCTAATCTTCAATAGTTGTAGCTTAGCACTGTTTCATCTGCAAAATGACTTCTTTAAGGGTGGATCTGATACCATGTTAAGTTTTTAATGGTTATATCAAATATTAAAACATTTAGCTTCATAACAGCATAACCATAAGCCAAAAGATCACAGAAAGATAGACAAACACAACCACACAAAAAAGAACACAAAGATTTATCCTGGGAAAAACCCAGCAAAGGATTCCTCAATATAGATGCCCCAAAATATAAAAAGGTAAAACCCAAAACTGATCCTCCTCCTTATCCATATATAACTCTTTCTATGACTTATGCGATACAGAAGTGAGTGTGAGTGTGTTCAAATGAGAAGCACCTCACCTCTATTTATATTCTTTCACCCTCTTGACATTTAACCTTGTTATGTAGGCTCGAGTAAACTTAACTCGGTTATGTAGGAAATATATATAGATTATTATTTGAAGTTACAATAATTCAACATACTCTATGCCTACCACATGCCCTGTGATTATTCTCACTTCTATGACATCTTCAATCCCTAGTACACAATTCTCTGAAAGTATTCTTGATTCTTTATTTACCCAATTTTCTTTTTCTGAGTTAAATTTAAAACCAATTCTTAAGGATACCTTTAGGGACCCATCAGTATTAGCAGAGGTTCCCAATCCAAATTCCCCTTCCTATCCACCCATTTCATTGACCTACCATACACTCCATGCTACACCAATATTCTCACATATTCAATCTTATCAAGTAGAAATCCCCTCCATTGCTACAATTCTTTCTTCCCAAATTGATACCCCTATTATCACTTCTTCTTCATCTCTTGTATCTATATTTCCCACTTTTCCCATGATCATTTCTCTCGTAAGTGTGGAAATCCCAGTCTCTCAATCACAATATGATCCCTTGGTTACCCACCAATAGGATACCCTTTCAGCCTTTGAAGGAATGGAAAATTTTGGAGAAGACATTGTGGTATCCTTTGGAAAATATATCTGGAACAAGAGGGATAAGGAAATAATGAAGAAAGAAACTAAGAGGATAAGGGAAGGCCCAATCAAACAGGTTCCTTCCCTAAATCAATCTATTTGGAAGATAGGTTTTCATGACATCAAACAAGTGGAATTAGATACAACAACTGCAATGGGGGATTTTGTAGCAGCCAATTATGATTTAGTTTCAGAACTAAATAAAGATTTCTTGAGCAAGGAACAAGAGATCGAAAATATCAAACAATATTTGGTGGTAGTTGAGGCATGCCATGAAAAAGAAGTCCAACTCCTCAAAGAAGAGCATGAAGACAGATTGAAACAATTGCAGAAGAAGAGTGACTATCTCGAGCATCATCTTGAGAAGTCCTATCTTATAAACCAACAATAGGCCAATCATATTGGTAACCCTGAGAAACAGCTTAAGAAATCACAGTTAGCTTCATCCACTTCATCTTTTTCCAGATTAACAGCTGAAGAATTTAAGCAGTTAGCTTGCAGATTTCGTCATCAATACTATCAATCCATTGCCAATTTGTATACAGGGTTCAATAAAATGCAATAATTATTTAATTCATTTGAACAACAAGATAATTTCTTGCAAGATCATCATACTCGAAGAGTGGCAACAGTTAAAGCATTTGAAGATGTATTGAATTGGCAAAAACACATTTGAGATAGACCACCGGACTTGCTTGTAATGGATAAAATTTGGGCCAAGAAAACTGAAGTTACAATCAATTCTTGGGAAGAATTTTGTGATGCAGTGGAATCCATCATCAAATATGGACAGGAGACATGCAAACGTAGATAGTCAGCCACTAAGGTTTTGCTCAATTTTCTAGATTTTCCTTCTCTAGGTCTGATTGATCAGGCCCTACGCCCCAAGCTCAAATTAGAGGAGATGGAATGGAATTTTACTGTAGCCAAGGAGGAGATTCAAAAGGTAAATAGCTCACTTTGCAGGAGATCATGAGGTGGATCGAGGTACCTAATGCTGCAATGGCCAGGATATAGGTGTATCTTGGAGAGTGGAAGAAAGTCAAGAAGAGGGAGATTGCATCCAAAATATTAAGAACAGAAGCACACTTGGATCAAGCGAAGTATCAGATATTGAATATTTGATGGAATTAGATTGCAAGTGACTTTGATGGACTTAGATTCCAAGTGGCATTTCGCCATTGGAAAACATCGAAACTGTTTGATTTTGTAATCCCACATCTTGGGAATTTTCCTGTTTTGTAAAATTTGTAATATTATTTAAAGGGAAAGGTTTTCTTGAGTAGAGGGAGGAACTTTGGAGATTAATCCTGGGAGTATACTGAAGAACAAACTACCAAGTTTCTTATCAGTAAGCTTGTGATTTTTGTACTTTGAATTTTTTTGCAAGTTAATAAAATTGCTGTTATTTTATGCTATGTTTCATGGTTGTTCATTAAATGTGTTTAATGAATTCTAGTCATTCTTCCATCTTGATGGCATGCTAATTATTGGTTGTACATATGAATACATTGATCTATGTATTGATTTTTCCTTACATAATTGACATTTGGAATGTGTGTTAAACGAATGTCTTTGTTTGATTTACATCATCTATGCTTAAAACGTATGATTAGTTATTGACCTCTGGTACTGATTTGTCAATTGGTATTCCCTCTTGGGCATGTTGTATATTAGTAACATTTGAATAAGCCGTTGCAATGTTTTGCATAAGATTTATATGAAGTTGGTTAAAGAGATTGATCTTAATTTGCATGTCTATACATTGAGTAATTAATTTCTTTTTCCCATTATATTTCACAATTGTCCAAACTTAGGTCCACTTTTCACCCTGTTTAAGTTTTCTTAAGCATTTAATCTAGGAATTGGTTACTTTGAATCTTCTCTCACTTGTACTAAGAACATATATTGTTGATTTGATTAACCCTTTTTCCAGTGGAGGACTCATATCCATAGGAATTATTCATCCCAAACAACTCAGGGATAGGATCATCTCTACATGGGATTAGTTCGAAGCCTTTATGGTTGGAATTTTTCCTTCTGTTGATTTCCTTGTATTTTTATCCAACAACCTACAAACCGTGTCATCAATAAATGGCTCTAGAAGGAGGGCCATTGTGAAATATGTCACAAAAACACATTAATAAACCTCGTCCTACTAGATCACCCATCATCACTAGAAGACACATTCAATCTTCTACATATGTAGCTTATCCTTGTTATAGCTGATTTCACCACTCTAGGTGAATCACACTTTGTATGGCCTTCCCTTGTCCCTCTGCAGACTCCTTAGACCCCTTGGACCATTTTTTGTCCTTTGATGTTTCCTTGACCATCCCTAAAAACATGTGAAAATTTCTATACGCGGCTTTTAAACCCTTAATCACGTATATACGCGGGTTTGACCCCTAAAACCATGTACAACGGGATGTGTGCATAATCCAAATCCTTTTTGGAGTTTTCCTTGACATGGATCCGACTCACTTGACTCCTGGCCTTCCCTATGCCTTGAGATCGCTCGAATTCGACCTTTCATTACCCCTTTGAAAAGCTATATAAGGAACTCTATGGTACATTGAAGGCATATGAGAGAATTGAGAGCAAAGAAACTATAGTCCATTGTTGCCGGAACTTATGCTTGAGTCTGCATCCCTTTGTCCCTTGGAGCACTTTTGTATTCTTCCCAAGCTTGCCTTTTTCTTGTGAGCTTGCTATCGAGAGATGGAGGATTGAGGTGGTGGAGGCTCAAGTGGGGGATTTAGTTTCTCCGATTCGCAAACGTATCGATAGAGGTTGTATCTATTGTAATCTCTGATTTTATATTAATAGAAATATCTTTTCCTATCCAATAATGTGTGTTTGAATGAATATTTTATCCATGGATGTTTTCAAATGCTTATACATTGTTGATTATATATGCTAGAATAGATCTAACACCAATATATATAGTATGCTTGTATTGTTTACTTGTTGTTGAGGAAGTAATATATCAATTCAAGTTGAAGTTGGAAAGCTCAACGGGGATCTAATTCAACCGTACAGAATAAGGTACGAGGTTTGATCCTTTAGTGTTATATATTTAATTTCTATTGCTTATTGGAAAGGATTGATTTCTGGAGTCAAGCTGTCTGTTATGGTACCCCAAGCCATAGGAATTTCTCTCTGTAATAGAATTGGCAACTCCGCTGGGGAGTTCCTAGTAGTTGTCCTTTGGGGGTTGTCTATCAGCATTAAATGACTTTGAATTGCTCTTTCCCTCTTGTTTCAGTGTCGGGTCTGGGGGCAAGTTTTCCTGGTAGTGTCTGATTGGTGTAAAGTTTGTCTCAGCTTGTTTGTTTGCCTTGATTTTTACACACCTTTCTTCCTGGATGTGAGTTTTGAACTCACAGTCATGTATACACATGGTTTTCTTTGCCATTTCCGCATATACACGCGGGTTTACTGCGAACAGTCGCGTATGCCCTTAGTTTTGCCTTTTAGTGGAAGTTAAATGGTTGCTGGGTGAGTTGTGATGATTGTTGAGTCTCCTTTGATACTACTACAATCTGTATACACTTTTGTTTCTGACCAGAGATGTTTTTTTTTAGGGTAATTTTTTTTTAAATGTTCTTGTCATGTCATTTTTTTGTTTGTTTGGGATTAGTGCATTATACTTCTTTTACCTTAATGCGTTGCTTGAGTGCTGCTTGAGTGTCCTTGTAGAGTCTGGGGGTTGTAGAATCATTCTTTTTCTTTTTGTATCTCATTTTATTTCAAAAAATCCAAAAATATTTGCTTATCATCATGCATTTCATTTTGCATTTTGCATAGTACTTGCAATAGATTTTCTTTGGAGTATTAGTCAGGATTTCATATAGGAAAGCTTGCATTTATCATTTGAAGAAAATTGTGCATTTCATGTAGTAGCATACCCTATTTTCATGGACACAATGCATTTGCATTGATTGTTAGGTGTGCATTTTACTTCATGTTGTGTCATAACACCATTAGTTGCACGACCATATCCCTCGTTTGAGTAATAAATCCAATTAAAATCAACGCTTAATTAAAATGAACTACACTATTTTATTTGATAGGGATCACCAACAAGATTAGGTTTTAAGGTCTTAGAATAGTTCATTGTGAGTAAATTCTCCAAGACCACTAAACAACAACATGTACATGTCTGTCCAGGTGAGTGTGTGAAATCCTTGGTATAACCAGTGTTTCTGAGGATCCTCCTCTCAAAAGGGAGTTAAACACAAGGCAGTGTGAGCGGTTATTGATTGGGATGACCCCTAGTCATAACTGAGTAGCACCAGAGATATTTCCAGGATTGTATTCGTATCTGGGGGCTCTTTTGAGAGTTTCTGGCTTCACTACCCTACCCATACAGTCAATCCCGCCTGCGACTCTTCGCCTGAGCATTGATTATATTAAGGTGACCTTAGTGGCCTTACATAGGATATCGAGGGGGTACTTTGCAGGGGTTATTCTACATGTGTCCCAGCCAGGTTGGGGTCAGACAGCACAGTCGCTTTACGCGTTGAAGCTGAGGGCCACAATAATTGGTTACGTACCTTTGCTTGTTGTGTATAAGAGTCTCAAGCCTCTCCTAGGTGAGACATACCTGCTTCATTCGGGAGCTCACTTATCCTACCCTTGATTACTTGCATTTGGATTTAGATTTTATTGGTGATTACTCTATGCATGATAGCTTGCCTAGGGTTTGCGTAGATAGTGAGTCTTTTATCTTTTTTGAGTCATTGTGGATTTGGGTGCGGCTCCTCGCCATTCTCGTCATTTAGCAGGACTTTCTCCTTCTACATCTCCTCCTTCTTTGGGAGAGAGAAATAAACAGTCCAAGCGGACTACTTTTCACATTGATTCACACACCATGGGAGACCATATAGAAGGTATTCCTGAACCACCTTCTGCCATTCATGTGGAAGATGAGAAGTTTACTCCTACCTATGATCCTTCACCCGACTTGACCGAGTTAGGTCCTATGATTTCTGAGATAGGAACCTTTCATGATAGACATACTTACTCTAGGGTTGATTCCCCATTGACGCATCACCGATATGGAATGCTGGAGGATGATGAGACTCATTTTGAACCCGCAAGCACTAGTTATGGTATGTCTGGTTTTCCCACACATGATTTGGCATTTCATGTCGAATCCAAGTTCGAGCCTAACACTATTCCTAGGGGCACTCTCATTCCTTACCATGCGGAGATGTTTGGGAGCACTAGTCCCATTGCACCTTCCATCCTGGTGGTGGAAGTTACATCACATATTCCTCCTAGGTCTAGGGTTAGTGATCCTATTAGGATACTATATCCAAGACGAGTGACTATAGGGAATAGTACGTACTTAATTACATAGATCACTTCATCCTCTGTGCCTATTTCTTCGAATGTTCACCCTCCACCTCATTCACATGGTCCTTCGAGCCAGAACGTTGCTACGATTTATGTCCGTACTGTGGTTACTAGACTGGTTGTGTCTCAGCTTCATGCAACACTCGTTGTTTTGGGAGGTCATGTTCATACTTCTAGAGGTCACATTCCTACTTCCGGGATGTATATTCCTACTTCCAGAGCGTATGTTCCTACTTACGGAGTGTCTCATGGGACATCTCATGCGATGACTTATGGACCCTATTATGGGACACAGTATGGATAGGGTTCTTCACATTATGGGGGCAGGTATCAAAAACCTACGTACTCTCGAAATTATGGCTTTGTAGCTCCTAATAGTCAAGGTCCACCACATTATGGTGCTTCTATGCCACCCTATACGGGTCAAATGGGAGGAGGGAACTATGGCCAAGGCCATGGTGGTAATCAGACCTATGTGAATCAGAACTATCAGGGAGCAGTCCATCGACCTCATCATCCTAGGCTCCCTTTCCTCGCAACACTGAATCTTCTTGAGTTATCAAGATTGACGAATGATCTTGTAGCTCATGACCCAGCTTGGATGGCTGTCCCTACTAAGCTTCCTTCGGACATACCTAAGTTCGAGGGCAAGCCGAGAGAGGATTCGAGCGAACATGTTACTGCCTTTCACCTATGGTGCTCTTCAAATTCCTTACACCAGGACTCCATTCGTTTAAGGCTGTTTCAACGCACCCTTATAGGGCCTGCAGCGAAATGGTATATAGAGCTAACTAGGGGGGCATTCGCTTTGTTCGATGACCTAGTGATGACTTTTCTTAACCACTTCCAGCTACCAGTGCATTATGACATTGGTACTGAACTTTTTTTGACATTTTAGTAGGATAAAGCCACACATATCTTGGATCATATCCAAGAGTGGTGTAGATGGAAGAGGTTAGTTAAAGCCTTTATACCCCCGAAATTTCTCCTCGAATGGTTCCTTAAGTCATTATTGCCATATATAGCGAAGGATGTTTCTACATCTGGAGTGCAGAATGAGGAACAAGTGATTTTTAGGGTGTAGGAACTGGACTTGATCTATGCCCAGTCCAGTTTGTTATATGAGATTATTCCCAATGCTCTAGGTTCTAGTTTCGACCCCAAAGTTAAACCTGGACCACATGCCGATGGCATTGTTGGTTCTGCAAGTGCTAAACCTATGGATTCGGTTGCAAAACAAGTTAGTCGATTGTTAATCAATTAATCTACTTCAGGACAAGCCATGCCTTTGTCTCAACCCGCCCAAACGGAGAGTGTACTTTCGGTGCAATCGTCGGACCAGAAGGGTAACCAGCAGCCCGAACGAAATAAAAAGAAGGGTAAGAATAATCGTAAGGGTGTGAATAGGAATGAGAATGCTAATAATAATGACAAGAAAGCCCGTAATGCTGGGGGGACAAGCAAGCTAAACGTAAGGTCAAATTCTGTTACAAGTTGTGTAAGGACGATCACCTCAATTACTTGTGCCCTCGTATCGATGAAGCCTCGATATTCTTGGCACAGGGCCCAACTGTGCTAACTAACCCTTTATCTCACAATCAAAATATGAACTCGAGGACCCATGATCAGTATGGTGGTGATCAAGATCCACTGGAGGGTAGTGGTCATGGTTGCATTAACATGGTACATGCTGCAAAAGTTGTGACGCATGCGAAGGACTATGGTTCGTCACAACCCAACCCAAGAAAGGGACCTGATCCACTAGGGTCTCCTTTGCATATTGAGAAACCTGTGGATAAACCTGAAGTTGCACCTCGCATTCATAAGGGAGTCCTTAAGTGTTTGAGGCACAATCCTAATACCTGAGCCACCCATAACTATTCAGTTGTCGAGGATTTGGGCCAAACTCCTTGTGTGATGTCTGCATTGGAAGTGCTTTAGAGTTGTCCTTCACAAAGGATGGCTTTGCTTTCTGCCCTTGGTGTGAATGATGATGATTCTTCCTCCGTGATTAAATTTGAAACCATAGGAATTCAGCCTCGCTTTCCTTACTATGTGTCTCTTTTGATTCATGTAGAATGTCTTAACATGACCGTCAAGTGCACTATGATTGACGAATGCGCTGCTGCTTCTGTGATGTATTTATCGTGTTGGAAGGGTTTAGGTTCCCTTGAGCTGTCTAAATCAAAGACCATGTTAACTGCGTTTTATGGGAGATTGTTTAGGCCACATGGCATCCTTCCTTCCCTTAAGGTCCATTTGGGAGGGAAGACCGTTGCGATAGAGGTTGAGGTGGTTGATGCACCCCTTGACTACAATCTCTTGCTGGGTACGAATTGGATGTATAGTATGCAAGTCATTTCTTCTTCCCTATTTCGCATTGTATGCTTCCCATTTAACGTGAAGATAGTCATGATTGATCAAACAACATTCAAGAATCGATCTGTTACCGCATCTTCGGGAGCTTCGATCCCGATCATTGAACACTCTCAGCCGGCAACTGGGAGTGTGAGTGTAGGCATGTATCCATCCCTCATGGGAAGCTTTAGTTGTCCTGCACCGATCCTTATGATAGGGTCTAGTTCCGGTGAGGCTTCGACATCTATGAGATCGGTGTCTTTTCGCATGAGTCATATGGAAGATCCTTGGATTCTTCCTACACCGAGTACTCCGAGTGAGCCCATCATGATGGACGTGTCGTTGCTTGCAACTATGATAGCTTATCAAGCTAATCTCAAGTGTGTTATAGAGCCTAGTCCTTCCTCTTCGTGAACGGAGGAGGAGGAACCTTATGTGCTGCCAGCATGGGCAGTACAGTATTCTCACATGCACGACTACCTTGATACTATTTTCCCTTTAGATGAAGCGATTATTGAGGCCATGTCGGGAGTTGAGCCACCATGGGAGGAACTCCATCATAGATCTTACTTTATTCCCGAGCTTGATCGCTTGGAACGTGAGGAATTTAGGGAGGTTCTTAGTGTGAGAGTTGGTATTCCTATGGTTCCGTTAAGCTCTCCTACTCCAATGGCTGATGGAAACATGGCAAACATATCTTCAACGATTCCTATCAATATCTCTCGCGATCCTGACAGGATAGAGAATGTCCATATTGGGGCAGAATGTTCCCATGCTGAGATTCATGAATACACCGAGCTATTTAAATAATTCTGTGATATCTTTTCTTGGTCTTACGATGAAATGCCAGGTATCAACCCTCGTATTGTCGAACACAAGATTAAGACTTATCCCAACGCTAAGCATGTTTGACAATGCTTGCGTGCGGTGAATCCTAGGAAAGCACCCGCGATTAAGGCAAAGATAGAGAAATTGTTGAAAGCCAGTTTTATCTATCCCGTTCCCTTGATGGAGTGGGTTTCAAACCTCGTTTCGGTGGATAAGAAGCAGGGAGAAATCCACATATGTACTGATTTCCATGATTTGAATTGTGCTTGTCCTAAGTACAATTTCCCCACACCATTTATTAATAAGATTTTGGATGAGTGTGCGGGTAGTGAGTTTTTTTCCTTTATGGAAGTCTTTTTTCGGATATAATTAGATACAAATTAAACCTGAGGACCAACATAAGACGACATTTATTTTTCCTTGGGGAACGTTTGCATATCGAAAAATGCCTTTTGGCCTTAAGAACGCTAGAGCTACTTTTCAGTAGGCAATGACCTTGATCTTCCACAATCTCAAGTCAATTATCAAAGTATTTTTGGATGACCTTGCTGCTCATTCTCGTATGAGAATGCGTCATTCCTATCACTTGAGATTGGTATTCGAAAGATGCCACCATTATTTGGTTAGGTTAAATCCTCATAAGTTCATCTTTTGTGTGAATTCAGGTCACTTGTTAGGATTCATCATTTCTAAAGAGGGTATAAGAGTCGACCCATTGAAGGCTGAGGCAATACTTCAGTTGTCTCCCTTGAAGAATATTCGTCATCTTCAATGTTTGCAAGGCATGGAAAACTTCTTACGGAGATTTGTGGTCAATTTTTCCAATTTGACTAGAGGCTTCATGCGTCTATTGAAGAAGGACACCACCTTTTGTTGGGATGAGCAAGCCCAAGAGTCCTTTGATGCGCTCAAGCGAGCCCTAGCATCGGCCTCGCTGATTAGTCCCCCATACTATAGCCGTGATTTTCTACTTTATGTGGCCGCGTCCATGGAGATGATTGGTATGGTTTTGGTTCAAGAGGATGAGGAGTTCCAAGAGCATGTCATATACTATCTGAGCCGGAACCTTATTGATGTAGAGATTCGTTATTCTCATGTTGAGAAGCTTGCTATAGCTACCGTACATGCAGTTCAATGGTTGATACATTATATTCTCCTTCGCGAGACCTTGGTTGTAGCCCATGTCATTCCGTTTCAATTCGTCCTCACTCGAAGGATGATTGGGGGAAAATATAATAAATGGATTGTCATCCTGCAAGAATTTCATCTCGAATTTGTTTCGGAAAAATTGAAGAAGTCTTTAATTTTTGCAGAGCTTATATCGGATTTCCCGAGCGAGGCCGAGGAGTTGGTTTGTGAAGATACGTTTGTCGATGAACACATCTTCTTAATCTCAAATTTAGACCCATGGTATGGGGATATCATTATATATTTACAAACATTGAAGGTCCCTACCCACCTCTCATGGGATGAACGACGACGATTATGCCATGTGTCTAGGAATTACCTCATAGTAGATAACACTTTGTACCGCCGTGGGGTAGATTCCATTTTACGATGTTGTCTAACTCATGAAGAGGCTAAGGTAGTGCTGAATGATTGCCACGGAGGGGCGTGTGGTGGTCATTTATCTGGGATTTATACAACCCAAAAAATATTAAGAGCAGGTTATTTCTGGCCGTCGATCTTTAAGGATTGTGTAGATGTGGTCAAGAGGTGCCACCCTTGCCAGGTTTTCACATGTAATATGCACTTGAAACCTGCCCTGTTACATCCCATCATCACTTCCGGTCCCTTCACTAAGTGGGGGCTTGATTTTATGGATTACAACCCATCTTCAGCTGGGGGGAATCATCATATCATAGTTGCTATTGATTACTTCACGAAATGGGCTGAGGTTATGGCTACAGTTAAATCTGACGGTGAGACAGCCACGCACTTCATATTCAACCAGATTATTACTCAGTTCAAAATTCTGAAAGAGTTTGTCACTGACCATGGCTCGCACTTTCAAAATTGTATGATGGAAGAGTTGGCATCAAAGTTAGGGTACAAGCAAGAGAATTCCTCCTCTTACTACCCTCAAGCAAATGGATAGGTAGAAGCAGTGAATAAATCACTCAAATCCATTCTCCAACGAACCGTCACACAAAGCAAGAATAATTGGCACATCATGTTATATCCTGCTTTGTGGGCATATAGAACCGCTGTTAAGACTGCCATGGGTTTTTCTCCATATCAACTTGTACATGGAGTGGAGTCAATATTGTCGGTTGAATGCGAGATTCCTTCTTTGAAGCTAGCCGAAGAACTCTTACTAGACACTTCACCATTGGAGGAGCATTTGGTCCACCTTGAGCAACTTGATGAGCAGCGTCGAGATGCCTTGGTGGCTCTAGAAGTAAATAAATGTCGCGTGAAGGTCTAGTATGATAAGTCTATCCATCCAAGGAGGTTTAGTGAGGGAGACTTGGTCCTTTTTTGGGATCAACCGAAAGAACCCTTGGGGGTAGGAAATTTTAACCCCATGTGGCGTGGTCCTTACTTCGTCAAACGTGTGTTAGAGAAGGGTGCTTATGAGTTAGTGGATTATGAGGGAACGGCCTTGGCGGAGCCTAGAAATGGGCTCTATCTCAAGAAGTACTATGCATGATTTTTAGCCAAGGCTGGTTATTGTATATTATTGTATAGTTTTGCATAGTTAGGTATTTTTCTTATAGTGATCGGGTTTGTGATTAGTTTCCGTTTCTTTTGGCAGATGTCAATGGAATCTTCCACCTACATAGGATTCGTGGATGGTGTGAGTCGTCACACTCAACACTCAGTATCTGCTACTTGGGTGATTTATACTCCTATGGGTCAGGTACTGTCTTTAGGAGGCGTATGTTTGCGGCCATCTTCAAACAATGTTGCTGAATATAGTGTCGTTATTGAGCTTCTATGAGATGCCATTTCACATGGCGTTCTCTCTCTTGAGGTACGTCTTGATTCAGAGTTAGTAGTGTCACAGCTTAATGGTTTGTACCATGTTAGAGATCCGACGTTATTAATAAGATTCTTACGTGTGAGATTATTATAACGACAATTTGAAAATATAACATACATACACATTCCAAGAATTAATAATCAAGTTGCTGACTCATATGCTAACTACGTGTTAGATTGGAATTTGTTTCATACATAATAAATTCATCACAAACACAAAGTTTTACACATGTAAATAAATAAACTGATCACCATAAAAAAATTATATAACATCCAAAATGTGGTAATACATAGTGTCATGATACAAAAATGGGGCTCTCGAGCCACCAAGATATAATACACGGTAGTATAAAATGTATAACTCCCATGTATGTAAGCGTGTGGAGGAGGAGGGGGGTTTTGATCATGGAAGGTCACTACGAATCTAGCTAGCCTTCAGAATAATCGCACCCATGCGCGTGGTACACCCACCACCTGGTGCTACATAGCCTCAAGAAAGTCCTTGACTTGTGCCATGGGAACCCCGTGTGTCAGCCTCACAAAATTGGTATGAATGCTCTGGAGAATTTTCTCCGCATCCACACCCATGATATCATCTCCTCTTCCCCTACGTCTATGACAAAAGAATCCTTCAGGCCGCTGTGGTCCCACATTTGCATACAAATGATAGATGTCACTATGTATTGTCACACAAAAATATGTCTTTTGATTCCATATAATCAGAAAACTTAAAAAAAATTAAATAACTCAAAAATTTAAAGAAAGGGTCGATATTCTTTACCTATATCGTCATATGCCGATCGCGACATGTCTGGGTCCTCCTAGAAATCAATCCCCACATAGGGGTAGTCATCGATGGAAACTACCTGTTGTCGCCACTACGGAAAGAAATCAGCTGGATAGGGGTTGGCCACCCTACCTCCCCCCAGTCTGTACATCGCATCTACCCAATGTTGTTGGGATGGATCTCGAACCCTATGAAGAGGAATGTCAACTCTGGGGCTCAATCCTAGAACATGCTCGAAGAAAAAAATGCTCAATATCCTACTAAACCCGAAGTTCCGCACTCTGCCCACCTTACACTCATTGAGATGATGTTTCATGTTGCTCAGTAGTGTAGTGCTCCAGTCATCAACCGTGGGTCTGATGCACTCCACTGCATAGAACATCAGACGCCACGAGGCCTGGTGGAGTGATTCCAAGCCTGCTATCTTGCCAAATGTCAATAAAATGGCCTTTAGGCCCAGCACCTGTATAGAGTTGGTTGGGACCTGCCTCCCCACCTTCTCTATGTCTGGATAGAAATACACAGTAATGTACTCATCGATAGTCAGGCCACCTCTGGGCCCACCATGAGAATGAAGGTTCACTACTTCCCCCTATCGGGAAAGTCCAGTAATAAAGTATATGTCCTCCACCTCTATAGTGAGGGACATTCCATCTATCTGGAAGGACTCAGAGTCTGGATCCCAGTAATCCACCAGCATCTATAATAGTCTTGGTTTGGCCCTCAAGCCACCAAGACACCAAAACTTATAGAGTCCACATGCACGTAGAGCTTTTTGAGCCATTAGATCATCCCTTACTGCCTCCTCTACCTCACCATGTTCACGCTCTCTCCATTCTAGGACCATCCTGCACAAGAAATTACAAGTTTTCCCATTAAATAACTTAGAAAACCTTATGCGCGGCCTCATATGCAACTGTGGGGGCATTTTCCACATATAGCCAGTACTATATGTAGAAAAACCCTTGATTTCCTTGTGGTTCGTAGAGCCCTTTTTATTTTGTCCTAGAAACCTCAAATGACCATGGAATTTGATAAAAATTGCATCAAAATGAAAGAGAAGAGCATGGGTAAGTACCTGGAAGAAACGGTAGTGGATTTCGCCGACTAGATCTCCTAGAATTCACTGTTGAAAATCTGACCTCAACTGGGTAAAAATTTCAAATGTTTTATAATATTTTGAATTGCTTACTATTTATAGAAATTTTTCAAATTTTTGAAAATTTTTACCCCCTTTCCTATAGTTTCAACAATTTCTAATCATTTTGGACCGTTTTTGACCTAATTCATGATGTAGGAGGCCCTTTTCAGTGTCGTTTCAGCCGTTGGATTGACCCGTTTGTGCCGATCTCATGTATCATGTCTAAACTAGCATATAGGCTAGGTTTAACCACCATTTGCATTTTGCATGACCTTATGACCATTTCATCATATCCGTAGGTACGAACCCACTCTATTATGTCATGAAACCTTCTTGTTGTTTTAGAAGTGGCTAGTATGAGTGGTAAAGCTTGACCTTACATGGGTACCCTAGGTAGCACCTTATCTGCATTTTGGTGCCCATGCTGACATTTTGTCCTTTAGGGTGTGGGAGTCCATTGTATAGTACTACCATGACATTTCGCAAGAGCCTCATACTCCTCTTGATCTTTTGCTGGCCTACTTCCCTCAAGACTCCCTTATGTCAAGTTGTAATTGCATTATCATGAGCTTTTCTTGCCTTATTTAGCTTTATGCTAGCTTCCCTGACATTGCGTTTCAGCCATATAGCCCAAGCTTGTCTCATGTCTAGCCCCGCAGAGCCATTTTATATATCCTTTGCAGCTTGATTCCCTTTTTACTGGGAGGGGATTTTCCCTTAAGTGTCAATATCCTACACGTGTCCTTGCATTGAGCATAGGTATGTTCCACTGCTTGGAACTAGTTTGTTTGCCCCTATGACACTCATCTCCTCCTAGTCTGTAACTATAAAGCAGTTTTATTCTTTTTCAATCTTTTTAAATATTTGAAAAAGTCCAAAAAAAATTAAAAAACCAAAAAGTCAGACAAGGAAAGATGTTATCTTTGGAAGCTGTCGAGTCATGTCGCCTTCGAATAGAGCACTGTATATCACATCCATTGGTTGGGTTTATAGTTTGACTTTAGGAGCTGTACTCATTTATATGAGTTTATCTCCATTGACTGGTTAAGCTTCTAGTCCCTATGGAGCCTCTGTTGATGCCTCATGTGTCGTAGAGATGTCACAGTTTGTATATCGAGTCTATGATGCCTTTATTCAGTCACCATTTGCCGTTATGCTCTTGTTCGAAGGAAGTTGAAACCTGAGTTGGCCATTCCTCAGTTATCTTGACTTTTCATGTCGGCCATTCCTAGTATAGTTACTGGTTCGTGCACCTTATGATCAAGTCCCTCCACATTATACAACTTTGCTGAGTACCTCATGTTGGATGATGGGGGATTCCTTAATGTCCTCCTTCTAGTGGATTTCATCCCATTGACTTCAGATCATTTATTCTGGGATTGGAATCTAGAGTCATATTGAGTGCCTTGAGACTTGCAGTCATCAATGGCAGGTTCTCTCTCCATCGATAGTCTTTGGGAATACATCAATGTCCCCTGATCGATGGATCCTCTCAAGTGTTCGAACTCAACACATTTATTCACACTTGTTAGTTTGCACTCTAGTACCTTGATTTCCATTTTCATTATTGGTGGGTGATCTCGCGTTTGTTAACGATATACATTAATGACTGGTAATCAAATGATGGACTACTATGTTCGAACTCGACACCTCTATTCACATAGTAGGATATGTACTCGTAGCGGTTTGTGTAGAATACCTTCCAGATTGGTGGCATCTCTTATATGCTACCTCCTTGATCGTGCGAGTGTTCATGAGATTTCAGCTCTCATGACTTGATTCTAGTATATGTCAGACATTTCCAGCTGTTATGGAGATCTTGATCCATTGTATATCTTTAGCCATTATGGAGATCATGATCCTTTGTATATCTTCATCATGGAGATTCTGATCTATGTATATTGTACGCGGTGATGACCACTTATGTGATATCTTCTATCATGCCTATTCATGGCCATTGTACTCTTATGTATCCGGGATTGCTATATGTATTTGCGGTATGTGCAGAGTTGTATCATTGTACTATGCTAATTGGGTGGCTGGTCTCCATTTGGGATTCTTCATCACTCCACTTCTGGGATGGACTTATAATGTATTTCGGCCATCGTATGACCCCTCTAGCCTCACACATTAGGGGGCATCTATTATAGCTGATTTCACCACTCCAAGTGAATCACACTTTGTATGGCCTTTACCTGTCCCTCTACAGACTCCTTAGACCATTTTTTGTCCTTTGATGTTTCCTTGACCATACCTAAAAAATGTGAAAATTGCTATACGCGACTTTTAAACCCTTAATCACATATATACGCGGGTTTGACCCCTAAAACCGCGTACATCAGGATGTGTGCATAATCCAAATACTTTTAGAGTTTTCCTTGACATGGATCAGACTCACTTAACTCCTGGTCTTCCCTATGCCTTGAGATCGATCGGATTCGACCTTTCATTACCCCTTTGAAAAGCTATATAAGGAACTCTATGGTACATTGAAGGCATATGAGAGAATTGAGAGCAAAGAAACTATAGTCCATTGTTGCCGGAACTTATGTTTGAGTCTACATCCCTTTGTCCCTTGGAGCACTTTTGTGTTCTTCCCAAGCTTGCCTTTTTCTTCTGAGCTTGCTATCGAGAGATGGAGGATTGAGGTGGTGGAGGCCCAAGTGGGGGATTCAGTTTCTCCGATTCACAGATGTGGCTACAGAGGTTGTAACTATTGTAATATTTGATTTTATATTAATAGAAATATCTTTTCCTGTCCAATAATGTGTGTTTGAATGAATATTTTATCCATGGATGTTTTCAAATTCTGATACATTGTTGATTATATATGCTATTATATATCTAACACCTATATATATGGTATGCTTGTATTGTTTACTTGTTGTTGAGGAAGTAATCTATCAATTCAAGCTGAAGTTGGAAAGCTCAACAGGGATCTACTTCAACTGTCCGGAATAAGGTACGAGGTCTAGTCCTTTAGTGTTAGATATTTAATTTCTATTGCATATTGGAAAGGATTGATTTCTGGAGTCAAGCTGTATGTTGTGGTACCCCAAGCCATAGGAATTTCTCTCCATAACAATCCTGCATAAGGGAACTCACCCATCCCTTCCACCCTAGTCTCAGAAATGTCCAACAAAAATATGTTCACCCCACTCGATAATGGAGTTATTAGTTTTGAACAGTGGAAGAAAAACATTAACGATATTGCTGCGCGATTGGAACCAGGAATTGAGACCGTTCGTAGTCTCAAAAACTCTTTATCTTCTTCTCTTTTGACTCTTACCTCACCTATTGAAAACATCACTCCATAGGGAGAGATCCATGAGGCTGAATCTAGTCTATCATTATAAAATATAGAACAACTCCCAAACCCAGAATATTCACCCCTCGACAACCATCTTTCTGGGGTACCACCACCTACACCACCTCCTTAATCCCCATATTCATTAGAAGAATCCTTAGACATTGAGACTTCCTCATAATATTCTTAAGATCCACCCGAAATACCAATTACCAATGATATTAACATACTTTGTCTTGATTTGGATGCAGTCTTTGTCCTTAGAAAATTACACAAATTTCCAAAGAACCCTGAGAAATGGCTTCCTAGGTTCAATCCAGATGATAGGATCCCTACAGAAGACCATATCAAGAGTTATATGTAGGATATTAGACTAAGGAATGTAATTCATGAGGATGTGGTATGTACATTATTTCCTTACTCTTTTGAAGGACAAGCATCGACTTGGTATTTTTCTTTAGAAGTTGCTTCTATAAATTCTTGGCAACAATGAGGCATTATTCCTCAAAATTTTTGGAGATGATAATACCCCATAATACCTTGTCATAGAATTGCCTTCTCTTCGGATACAATCAAAAGAAGGATTTAAATATTTTAACCAAACATTTTCCTGTCTCAATAACATGATTCCTGCAATAGTTCTTCGTAATGAAGAATTGCTAATAGCCTACTATATTAAGGGTTTACCTACAACTATTTCCATGTGGGTCAAATGTGCTCATAAGACTACTCTACAACATGCCTTTGTAGAGGCTATTATAGTAGAAAAGGATATGTATGGTCTTAAAGGAAATACTGACCAAGAACTATAACAACCTTCGACATCCAAGAGAAGGAAAGGGCATGTTCCTAAACCCACAACTTTAAATAAATACCCTTACGAAATGGATAACGTGAAGAAATTACTACAAAATATTTTCAATGACATGGTAGATCTGAAAAGAGCTAGTAGTGATAACCAAGGAAACAATAGAGGTCATGATAGGCCACCACTTAGAATGCCTTACCAGCCTCCTTTAAACAAACCTCCCCCAAACACTGGGAAATACTCACATCAGATGAAATCTATTCTATCTTTAAATCCTTGACTTCCACTCCTCAGACTGTACATAATGATACTAGACAAGAAGTTACAGAAACTACGGCTCCTACTATTGAGCATGATCCATATGTGAATACTAGTAATTTGTTTTTCAGATTTTCCTATGGCAGAAGAAGAATAACAAGAGGATACATAGGTCATTTTTTGTCTGCAGTATTCTTACAATACAAGGAGCAAATTCTTACCATGACATGGCACTCCTCCAATGACACCTACTCAGGGAACATGTAAAACAGTCTCCATAAAAGAAAAGCTAATCCCCGAAGTCAAATATAGTTTAGTAGATGATCCAAAGAGGGCCAAAGATAATATCTCTTTGTTTGAACTTCTAAAGATAACCATCCATTATTGAAAGTTTACCTAATAATATGGTATTGAATAAATCTAGAGAAGCTCATAATCATAATTTAGAAATTTGCACAAATCCTGGTTCCCAAAATTATGGTACAAAAAGAGCCCCACCCTTCTTGTTGAATTTTTATATTTTCAAGAGAAATGTACACAACTGTATGATTGATTCAGGGGATTCTAAAAATGTTATGCCCGTGTCTCTTTGTAGGAAATTAAATGCAACATGGGAGCCTTGTGCTATGAGATATTGCAGTTAGATAGATCCAAAGTGAAAGTATTAGGGGAGCTAAAAACTGTTCTTTTAACATTATCCGTTGATCCCAGAATACACCAGACAGTAGATATAGTAATAGTTGATTTTCCTGAGACATTGAATGTGGTTAAGAAGAAGCTGGTATGAGAAAATCAAAGGATACTTTGCTACAGACTGGTCCCATTTATGGCTTCCATACAATGGGAGGCCTAATTAGGTCAAGATAAATATATAACCTCTTATAGAGCAAATCCTCACGGATCTCAATGACCCAACTGAACCAACCATTTATGTGAACACAATTGTTAAACACACCCTTGATTCTTACTTTGGTGATCTTCCTGATGACACTTCCCCAGATCAGAATATTAATAGACTGTCAGAAATCGACAATTGTAAAGTTATTCCATTTTCTAGTGAAATTCTACATGATGTATATCATGTTAATACCAATTTTAGATTAGATTTGTCATCATGGACATTATTTTTTGATGGATCTAAGTTAGAATATGGTGTCAGTGTAGGTTGTGTGTTTATTGATCCCAAAGGTGCCAAATGAATGATTGATTGCAGACTAGAATTTGAGTGCAAAAATAACATTGCGTAATACGAATCCTTGGTACAAGGGATTAAGAAAGAAATTGACTTGGGAGCTGACATTATTCAATGTTATGAAGACTCAAAAATTATAGTTAAAAAGGTAAGGAATCACATCCATTTCTTATTCCCTCATCTCTTGAATTATCAAAAGTTAGTAAGGGACATGACGAGCTCATTCAAATATTTTAACATCAAATATGTCCCAAGGTCCCAAAATTTTGATGCCTACCTATTAGCCAATACTACATCCAGGCACATCCCACCTGAGGGCCTCGCTCTTAATAAATTTTCCATAGAACTTGTATACATGCCTTCCATACCCGACAACGTTACTCATTATGTAACGTCCCTGACCCTCTGACCGGTGAAGAGGACGCTACCAAACCACTAAAAAACCTCCGGGAAAATAGCCCCATGAACAAGAACATACACGTAATGCTCATATAAAATGCCTAAAACATAAAGCATGCTAAGATGCATAACCATACAAGGATGAATAGTTACTCAACATACAGTGGAAGAAAACACATACATTCAAGCATCAACATGTTCATCATGATTCATGAAACAATAAATGTAATTGCAGAAGTAGAATGGACTAGAGTGCTTATCTTATAAATATCTCATCCTACAACTAGCTACATAGCTGCAACATTCCACCCAACCATAGGCCAACATGCTCATCAATCTCTCAGCAACATTGCCACCCCCGAGCGGGGCATGATTTCCCAAGGAATAAGGGTCAAGCGGGCTTACACATAGCCAAGGTTACACAAAATAGCCAAGTCAACACAGTTGGGTTTATCAGGTCGTCAAGGATCTAGGGAAGGCTAAATTCGAAGTTGATGGTCTCAATGGAGAGCTAAGGACACCTACCCCAGAGCTAGCCTAACTTCTAAGACATCCACACACCCAACACCAGGAATCAGTCCTTTCTCTGCTTTACAGTCCCTCAGGCCCTGAATTTCCTTTGCAATAGTCTTCAAGGGTTGTGGAGAAGAAAGCCAACAGTATAACTCTGTCTGAGTGTCTCCCAAACACTAGGTTTCTCAAGCATACCCAACCTCTAATCCTGCTCTAAAAAGTTCGAAGACCAACCACCGCATACCTGCAGTAAAACAACCAGTTCACACCATTGTGAAGAAAATAACGACAACAGGGTGACAACCCAAATGAAAAGGTGAACACAACTTAGGTAAAACAAGATGATTCAAAGTTGTTCTTGGCCCTAGCGTGGCCAAAACAACTCAGCAGCAAACCCAACAGATACTTGCGCATGCAACAACCATAACTAGGGAAAGATCAACAACCCAATCCCATAATAAAACAACAGGAACCTTACACAGTCCACAGATGGGGAAGAAGACAGAGTCCCAGCATTGAGAGGGAAAACATATACAAAGTAGAATTTTGCTTCTTGGGCCGCTCTTCTAGCTCGCCGCGTGAGATCATAGTCCCTCAACCCCTGCATGAGGAAACCCATGCCGATTTTTGATTTATGCATGAGGATGAAGAAAATGATGGGGAAATTCCCCAAGTGGTGTGTGTGGAAGCAAAATCTCTCTCTGCATGAGGATGAACAGAACAAATTGTTGTGGGAGAAAAACCAGCACCCCCTTGCGTGAGAGTGAGCAAAACCAAAACCTCCGAAGAAGTGGGATCATGGGAGAGTGGAGTGAGTGTTTTATTCTGACCCACATGATGTGAAGAGGAAGAGTCCACTGGTGGAGTGGGAACATTTGAAAGGACTGACAGTGCCACCACACCCACCATTATTCAGCCATAACTGCACCCAGACAGTAGAAGTTTAAATGGGTGGCTGACACATGGCAAACTCCCAATGACCCCCACAGGTTAGAAAACCCCCCCTTAACCTTAGGAATGATGCCATTTTCATTTAACATTGCACCATTGTAGCTGGCTGTGGTTTATTTTAATTAATGTGCATATTTACATGATTCCCAAAACTATAATGTGCTGGATAGCACAATATACCATTGGCAACGATCTCTATTGCCGAAACATACAAAACGAAATCGATGGTGGGGCTTTTTCCTTTAGCTCCACACCACGATTAATTAAAAAATATAAATCATGTACCTTTTAGTGCAAACGAGGTCAAAACTGGGGTATTACAATTCCCTCCCCCTTGGAATAACATTGTCCTCGGTGTTCCAATACATAGGAATGCATATACCATTTGCACAATAAAAATTTTAAAAATTTTGCAGATCTGTCCCATGTTCAGTTATTTACTTTGAAATTTTAGGACCAAGCCCCTTTGTCAAAACCCCAAATTTTCAAAAAAATTAAAATTTTTTGATGTAACATAAACTGTCTATAGTCGCAGTTTGATAACTGCTAGCGGCTAATGGAAAAATGAAATAGTTAACAAAAGTAACCATTAACTTAAACACATATAAATTAATACTATTTAAATCTTGATATGTGATGTAAATAATATGCATTCAGTTGTTTCTAGCTGTACCGATGGTTTGATTTTGTCAAGTAAGTGAGAAGTTACTTTTTAAATGGGGCTTACTTAGTGATTGCTAACGTACCTGGATTTCTGGATCTTACAGGATTGACAGGTAAATTTTGAACTAGTAAAAGTTTATTAAGGCGTTAATCTAGATATACTTCTTTTAGCATAATATACTTCTAGAGTAAAAGTTGCTTGATAGAATTCAAAGATACTACGAGGTAAAGTATTGCAACTATATCAGTATTTTAAATGCATTTCGTTATGATCAATATCTTTACCCTACTGATTTTCTATTATCAGAATGTCTGCTACGTTAGATAAATATTCTTTCCCTCTTGACGCTAAGTTGTTTCCAGTTCTTCATAGAGCTCATGATTAGTATATCAACACTCTTACTGAAATAGGAGCTTATTATTGCATTGTATTTATAAATGATCATTTGCATAAATGTAGTCAAGTTGTGATTTCTAACTTCCAAATTTCTTCATGATATAAGTAATGTGATGAAATTACATTATCATATTGTTTATTTACAAATAATAGTGAAGCTATATGTATTCTTAGATAATTTTACTATCTTTTACTACCAAGACTAAGCTGGCCTTGATTTGATTTATTTGGAGCTTTGGTTACTTATGGAGACCAAACAATTACAACTTCCATGAAGTTTATCTTACTCTTAGTACTATAGACTTCATACAAAAATAAGAATTTATTCTAGAGTGTAATTACTTTTTATATACACAATGTTGATTTATAAATTAAATTCTCACCTTTAGTGCTTACATAAAGACTAGTTCTAATAATATAGTCTTTCAATGTAGTATTTCAATCAATGAAAATTATTAGAATTATTAACTTGTACTCAAGGGATTATACCCTACTAGGGATTTTTCCATAGTTATTATTTTACTATCGGAAGATTTCATTGTTTATATATATCAAAGGTTAACGATACAATGTATGATTTGGTTCGTTACCAACGAAGGTTCCAAGGTTTATAATAAAACAAGGGTTTAATGATACTACAAAAACCTTGTTCTTAACATGGCTTGAATTCATAGTTTATCATTGAAATGATATGTTATTGACTTTATATATTACATGGTCATTATAGTCATTGATTAAATTATTGACAATAATTTGTTGTTCCGACAATGCGGTGACAACTATATCATTCGACCCATTGTGAATGGAATAATTTGGTGGGCACGTGGAATGTTTACCACCATGCATTGCATAACTTATAAGCTCACCATGCAACCCTACTTCTCATTTTTTGTTAAGGGTTTTGGTCTTTGCACTGTCTGGTTTACGGCGGCCATGAGGGCTTGGTTGTGCTCGTCTCCAGCTCCATTGTCTATGTGTAGAGGCGTGTTTCCATTATAGAGTGTGGTTTTCAAGACTCACAATTCACGCTTGGTTTCCATTCTACCTGTGATACTTGTTGTGCCTGTAGTTGGTATCTGTCAATAGTTTTTAGTACTGTTTCCTCTCATCTCTAATGCCAAAGCTTACTCCTACTTGTGGTGTAGAATTTATTGTGGGCCCCATCACCTCTGTCACTTGTGAGCATGAGGGTTTGGGCTGTTCATCGTGCTAGTTCATTCCTCCATTTCTCCATATTACTTCACTTCTAGGTAAGGAATTTGACTTACAAATGTTACAAATTCTAGTTACAGTTTTTAATATTAAAAAAAATAACAGCTCTTAACTAAAATCCTTTGGGTTTTGCTTGCAGGATTTCATTTTGATACAGTCCTGGAAAGAATCCACCCACATTTGGATTTCCAACGAGACCTACGGGTAAGCCCCGGTTACAATGTGGCTCCTCCTTGCTTGTACAGATTAGGGGAAAAGGGTTTCGATTGGAGAAGTAATACGACCTTGGTTCCTTCGGTGTGTTCAAATGTTTAGCTTAGTTGTTATTAAGTATTTTTGGTTATTAAGCCCATTCTTGTAGCAGGGTTGCTCCGGCCTTGATGCCGTGACTTGTATTCACTGCTCTCTACTTATTGACAGGTTTTATAGCCCTATGGCTAAGTAATGATATACTCTATTTCTTAATATGTGGGGGTTCTCCTGTTTTCATGGTTTTAATGGTTCTCTCTTTTTGAATATAATGATAAATATAAATGGTTTTATATATGTTATTACAATAATGAAGTTTTTATAAATCAAAAGTTAATTTTGTGTTTCAAACCCTCGCCAGGATGCTGGTGTAATCGACCTTGAACTAGGTGAAGTAAATTTGTCAAGTCTTAAGCCTTTCAGCCTGACAGAGTAATAAAATTGGTTTAAAAAGTTTCCTTTTAATTTCGAGCTTTGTCTCGATTATGAGAAGGTTTTATAAACTTGTAAATATTATGACTCTGTGTAAATTGATTCTTCCCTTCCTTGGCTCTTAACAATGGTAATTATTGTTTTTAATATTTTTCTTGTAAATAAATAAAGATACTAAATAAAGACTGTAAGTTGAGTCATAAGGTAATTTTTATATGTTTAAGCTTTTCAGTTAGGATTAAATCCTAGGGTTACTGTAAAAGAACCCTTAGATAAATATATTCTTAAAATTTATCAAATGTATTGGTTTATGTTTATCTATATTACATTGTTACAATAGTTTTGATATTGTTTATCCTGTTTAAATATTTTCTTTTCTTGTAAATAAAAGAGTTATACAATACTATATGTTCTTAGCTTATTTATATTTACTGTTTACTTTTAAAATCTTATTTGTTTACTGCTTTGTTAATTAGTAAGGATTCAGAGTTATGTAATAATTAAAACAATTATCTCTTTATTTATAATAGTTAAAGAAATTAGTTGTGGTTCCAACTGTAAAGTTTTACCTTTACAGGTATAAGCATGTCTGATAATTATAAGATAGTTTCTTCATAGTAAATAATTAGTTTTAGACTAGTTATTAGTTATATTTTCATTGCTTCTATTTACTAAACTGTCAGGTAGAATTTACTCGGAGTTCTTGAAAAGATAATGCATAGAATCTATAACTTAGTTTACTCTCTATAATTTAATTACTTTTAACATAAATATTAGTCTTATATTTAGTTGATATTGTTAGAAAATAAACTATGTGATTAGTAGCTCATTTATTTACTTAACTGTATCTATCATTATAACTCTAAAGTGATTTTTCTGCTGCATTTCATTCAGTTACTAAGTGAAAACAAAGAAACATAAACATTGTTTAACCTCCCGGATATTTTAACATGAATAAAATTATCCTACTATATGTAAATACACAATCTCATTTGCTAACACATTCTTTTATCTACTTAAACATTCTACCTATGCTAGAGTACTACCTAGATTTTCAGGTGTGGAAAAACACAGACTAGAAATTATTTCTATTCTAACACGTTACCTTCCAAATTCATTCCTTTAATAACTAAAAGACTACTAAATTCTAACATTTACAAATTGGATATTTATCATTCATATAGCAGTCAGAATCAGATTTGTCTATCTAACATAGTAAAAAAAAATAATGTAGAACCTGATTAGGATAGACGACAACAGCATTAGGAGGCCATTCCTCCCTACCAATCTCCTAGAGAGTGCTCAAACAACGCTTCCTCAGGACCCTCGAGCCTGTTCCTGGTATTCTTGGTTAAGAAATGGTTGAGAAGCAAACAGTAGACTTAGTTCCCAATATCTCAGTAACACTCTGCTCTCAGTAGTTAAGAGCTTTCAGCTTAAAAGCCACACTAGATCAATCAACAATTATTCCCTCAAACACTTTCCATAATTCCCTTCCATTGAATTTCTCTGAACTACATTCATTCACCTGAATGATCACTTCTCTAGAACGAGCAGCCTCAGCTCTCTTCAATGGAAATTTTTATAAAGATTGCCTAGGTCTTTTGGGTCAGTTTTCATTAATTGAGCCACCTGCTCTGATTCCACTTTCTTGGGGAATCATGACCCCAAATTTAGGGAGGTTTCCAACTACAACAGTTGGAAGTGGTTTGAGGATGATGCCAGATATTAGTTTTCTCTCCACCCAGTATCCTCCACCAATTTGACCAATAAACACTCTTTTAACAGCTATCCTAAGCTGTTGTCTCCTCCTTTATTTATTTATAATTAAAATATACATAATTACATTAAAAATCCTTGACTCTGCTGAGTCATCAATTACAACTTAGCATAAAATTTAACATATTGTCATCAAATAAAATTAAATAATATAACATTGTTTTTGCAAAATTGGGGCATGTGACATACACACCCCCTTAAAGTATAACATCGTCCTCGATGCTATTTATTCTTTGTCCTCAGAAATCCCCTCAAATAGAATTGGATATGCATCTCGCATATTACTTTCCAATTCCTAGGTGGCTTCTTCTGGACTAAGGTGCTTCAATTGCACCTTCACCTGACCAATGGTCCGGTTCCGAAGTGTGATCTCCCTCCACCCAAGGATACAATTTGATTCCACCAGAAAATGTCCTTCTGGTTCCACCTGTACATCATTCTAATTAACAACATGAGTAGCATCATGAACATATCTCTTTAATACAGAAATGTGAAAAACATTATGTACTCTTAAATTTGGTGGTAATGCTAATTGATAAGCTACTTGTCCAATCCTGGATAGTATTTCAAATGGACCATGATAATGAGGTGCTAATTTTGCACAACTTCCCAATCTCAAAGATCTCTTTTTGGGCCTCACCTTGATGAACACATGTTCACCTGCCTGAAACTCCTTTGGAGTTGTTTTAAGGTCTGCTTGACTTTTCTGTCGATCCTGCGCAATTTTCAGATTAGCTTGTACCCGCTTTACAATTTCTTTCATTTCCTTTAATAGTGTAGGACCTTATACTAATCTATCCACCAGATTACTCCAGGAGATAGGAGTATTACATTTCCTTCCATACACGATTTCGAAAGGACTAAATCTGGCTGACGCTTGATAATTATTATTATAAGCAAATTCTACTAGATGCAAATAATCCTCCCATTTACCTGGCTACTCTTTCCCATAAATTCTTAATAAATCTTCCAGTACTCTTTCGGTCTGTCCATGTATTTGAGGATGGAAAGAACTACTAAAATTTAGTGTAGTTTTTAATCCTTTAAATAGAGATTTCCAAAAGTTACCTGTAAATTTAGGATCTCTATCTGAGATTATAACTTTCGGTATTCCATGCAGTCGGAAAATTTGTTTTCGAAAGATATCAGCTATGTCTACAGCTTTATACATAGTTTTAAGAGGTATAAAGTGGGATGCTTTACTTAACTTATCGACCACTACCATGATGGAGTCATTTAAATTTTGATTTTTAGGCAGCCCTATAACAAAATCGAGACTAATTATCTCCCATTTCTAGCTAGGAATGCGTAATGGCTGAAGTAATCCAGCTGGGTGTTGATGTTTACTTTTCACTTGCTGACATTCAAAACACCTAGCAATATACTCTGCCAGTTCAGTCTTCATGTTTGGCAAAAAATATTCTTTTCTTAACATAGTTATAGTCTTTTGATAGCCTAGATCACCTGAGTATGGAGTTTTATGGATTTCATCTAAAATTAATAACTTAACTTTAGGCACATTAGGTGCATACATTCTATCTTTATACAGTAAGAATCCCTTTGCATTCAAACTGTAACCTTTACTTAAGCTTTCTATTGGATTTTCTTTTGATTTAGCTTGTAAGTCTTGGTAAATTTCATCTTGTTCTATCCCTGCTTTAAGCTGTTCATCCAAATATTTTGTATAAGTGCTAATAACTGCTATGAAGTTCAGCCTTGCATTCCTACTTAATGCATCGACAACTTTATTTTCTTTCCCTTTAATGTGCTGAATTTCAAAATCATACTCACTTAGGAAAGCTAACCACCTAGCTTGTCTAGCATTTAGATTAGGCTGATCTAACAAATATTTTAGTCCTTTATTATCAGTCATTAGAATAAATTTTTTACCAATTAGTTTATGATGCCACATCTTTAGAGCATGTATAATAGCAGCTAATTCCAAATCATAAGATGCATAATTCTTTTCATGAATTTTTAATTTCCTAGATTCATAGGCAATAACATGCCCTTGTTGTGTCAGAACACCGCCTAAACCATCATTGCAGGTGTCAGTGCACACTACAAATTCTTTACTTGGATCAACTATTCTTAAAATAGGTGCGCTGGTTAATAAAGATTTTAACTTTTTAAATCTTTCCTCGTAATTCTGGTCCAATCAAATTTCTTTCCTTTCTTCTGCAAATAAGTTATCGGATTCACGATCCTTGAAAAACCTTCAATGAAACTCTAGTAATAATAAGTAATTTCCATGAAGGAATGAACATCAGTTACATCCTTAGGAACCAGACAATCTTTGATCACCTTTATCTTTTCAGGATCCACCGAAATCCCTTCCTTAGTCACCACATGACCTAAGTACTGGATTTTATCCTTGAAGAAATTGCATTTACTAAACTTTGCAAAGAGTTGATGATATTGTAGCTCTTTCAAAACAATTTTTAAATGTTCTTTATGTTCTTCTTTAGTTTTTGAATAGCTTAATATATCGTCGATAAACACGACCACAAAATTATCTAGATAATTATGCATAACGTTGTTCATTAAACCCATAAAAACAGCTGGGGCATTAGTAAGCCCGAATAGCATGACGACAAACTTGTAATGGCCATATCGAGTTCTAAAAGTTGTTTTAAAGATGTCTTCATCTTTAATCCTAACTTGATGATATCTAGACCTTAAATCAATTTTTGAAAACACTGTGGATCCACGTAGTTGATCAAACATGTCATCTATGCGAGGCAACGGGTATCTATTTTTGATAGTCATCTTATTCAACTGACGGTAATCTATGCAAAGTCACATGGTTCTGTCCTTTTTCTTAACGAAGATGACAGGTGCCCCCCTGGGAGACACACTAAGTTGAATATACTTTTTGTCAATAAGTTCTTTCAATTGTGAATTTAGTTCATTCAATTCCAGTATGTTCATTCAATAAGGGGCCTTTGAGCTGGGTACTGCACCGGGTACCAGCTCAATGGTAAAATCTAGTTCCCTTTTCAGAGGTAGTCCTGGAATTTCTTCCAGAAATAGATCAACATATTCTCTTAAAACTGCTATGTCTTCCAATTTTAATTTGTCTGTCTTAATTAGATTTTCCTCATCAGTTATTGTTACTGCATAAGATTTACAACCCTTCCTAACAACCCTCTTAAGCTGCAGCGCATAAATCTTCTTTATGGTGGTTTTTCTAGGGATTCTTTTTACTCTTATTGGTTTTCCATAATTATTTATACACATAAAGGTTTTATCATAACAATTTAAAATCACCCTATGTTTTTCTAACCAATCCATACCGATTAGTAAGTCATAAGAACCCAAAGGTAATACATTAAGCTTTACAACAGTTTCAAATTGATCCATAACTACTGCACATTTCTTTACAAAACAAGTTACCTTTATTTTAGCACCTGTGGCTAACTGAACCAACCAAGAGTTTTCAAAATTTTCAACAGGCATGTTACATTTTTCTACCATTTTAGGTGAAATATAACTAAGACTAGCTCCTGGATCAATTAAAATATATATAGGTTTTTGGTTTATCATACCTTCTACTTCCACCATGGAAGTCTGATATTCTGCTTGTTGATTCTCCAAGGATGCAATGATTCTAGGCATAGTCCTCGCTAAATCTTCGATGGTCATTTTCTCCTGTCTGGTATGAATATTACTGACAGTATTTTTCCGATTAGGACAGACTGAGGCATAATGTGGGCCATTACACTCCCAACACTTCATAGGTTCTTTGCGTTCAAATTTCTTTGTGTAATTACCATGGTTATTAGCAGATTCTTTACCGTTTGAATTGTTCTAATTGCTTGGTGAATTATTCTTATTCCCTTCGAAATTCTTGTTAGAAAAATTTATGGCCTTATTGTTTTTAGAATTCGTGTTGGGCACAAATTCTTTCTTCTTTTGATCATAATGGTTATTATTATTCGTGGCCCTCCAGTTCGCCATGCTTTCCTTTCTTCGATTCTGTTCATAATATAAGTTTGCTTTCCTCATAGCTTCTTCCAGAGTTTTTGGATTGTTATACTCAATCCTATCCTTAATATGATAAGGTAGACAACTGAGGAATTGCTGTACCTTTGGTTTTTCATCTACAAGGTATGGAACATACCTAAGCAGACTTAAAAAATTGTTGTTTAGATCTTTCATAGTCATTGATCCTAATTTAAGCTCATAGAATTCTTTTGCTCTCTCCTCATAGTATTTCTCAGACATAAATTTCTTTTTAAAGTACCTCTTGAAGGTACTCCAATTTACGTTCTTCTATTTTATTCCCTTCACTCTCTTCAAGTCTTGTCACAAAATATCAAACTTCCCTGAGAGATTGTAGATAGCCATTTCAGCCTTTAATTGGTTAGAGTAGTTATAAATATGGAAGTACTTCTTCATCCCAGACAACCAAGATTCCGCTTCCTCCTCTTCCCCAGTCTCTCCATTGAATGTTGGTGGTTTAATATTTTTAGACTCCTGAGAAATTTCCTTATAGGGTTTATATTTTCTCTTTTTAGTATAATGATTGTCATCACTACTATCACTAGTGGAATGAAAATTATGTTGATCACCAAACACCTCTGAAGATGAGCTGCTTTCATTTTTAGTCTATTTAATCTTTTTATATTTATGTTAATGACTTGTATCTTCTGAATCAACTCTTTTACCCCTACCCTTAGTTTTAAATATTTCTATTAGGATCTGATTTAGCTCCTCCTGAGCCCTCATAATCCTTTCATTCTCTTGTTTAATAGATTCCATTTCAGATTTTAAGTCTTTTACTATTTGTAACACTTCTGAGGAATTAGTGGTTAGGTCTTCTTGTATAGGGTCTCTCTGTAATTTTTTCGATTCAGTAAATGGAGAGTCCTCTTCAGCATATTCCTCCATCCTTTCCATACCCGTTGTTAAACTTCAGAAACAATTTCTCTGTTGAATAATATTTAAAAGAAAATAACATCAGCAAAATAATTTAAATTCACTATTTCATAAACGCTAGTTGGGATTCATCAAGGCCTAGTGTTTGAACCTTGTGCTCTGATACCACATGTCGAAACCCCAAATTTTCACAAAAATTAAAATTTTTTGATGTAACATAAACTGTCTATAGTCACAGTTTGATAACTGCTAGCAGCTAACAAAAAAATGAAACAGTTAAAAAAAGTAACCATTAACTTAAACACATATAAATTAATACTATTTAAATCTCAATATGTGATGTAAATAATCTACATTCAGTTGTTTCTAGCTGTACTGATGGTTTGATTTTGTCAAGTAAGTGAGAAGTTACTTTCTAACTGGAGCTTACTTAGCGATTGCTAACGTACCTGGATTTCTGGATCTTATAGGCTTGACAGGTAAATTTTGAACCAGTAAAAGTTTATTAAGGTGTTAATCCAAATATACTTCTTTTAGCATAATATACTGCTAGAGTAAAAGTCGCTTGATAGAATTCAAGGATACTATGAGGTAAAGTAATTTTTATTTACTTGTATTGACACTATATCAGTATTTTAAATGCATGTCATTCTGATCGGTATCTTTAACCTACTGATTGTCTATTATGAGAATGTCTGTTGCGTTAGATAAATATTCTTTCCCTCTTTATGCTAAGTTATTTCCAGTTCTTCATAGAGCTCATGATTAGTATATCAACACTCTTACTGAAACAGGAGCTTATTATTGCATTGTATTTATAAATGATCATTTGCATAAATGTCGTCAAGTTGTGATTTCTAACTTCCAAATTTTTTCATGATATAAGTAATGTGATGAAATTACAATATCATATTGTTTATTTACAAATAATAGTGATGCTATATGTATTCTTAGATAGTTTTACTATCTTTTACTACCAAGACTAAGGTGGCCTTGATTTGATTTATTTGGAGCTTTGGTTACTTATGGAGACCAAATGATTACAACTTCCATGAAGTTTATCTTACTCTTAGTACTATAGACTTCATACAAAAATAAGAATTTATTCTAGAGTGTAATTATGTTTTATATACACAATGTTGATTTATAAATTAAATTCTCGCCTTTAGTGTTTACATAAAGACTAGTTCTACTCATATAGTCTTTCATTGTAGTATTTCAATCAATGAATATTATTAGAATTATTAACTTGTACTCAAGGGCTTATACCCTACTAGGGATTTTTCCATAGTTATTATTTTACTATCGAAACATTTCATTGTTTATATATATCAAAGGTTAACGATACAATGTATGATTTGGTTCGTTACCAATGAAGGTTCCAAGGTTTATAATAAAACAAGGGTTTAACGATACTACAAAAACCTTGTTCTTAACATGGCTTGACTTCATAGTTTATCATTGAAATGATACATTATTGACTTTATATATTACATTGTCATTATATTCGTTGATTAAAGTATTGACAATAATTTGTTGTTCCAACAATGCGGTGACAACTATATCATTCGACCCATTGTGAATGGAATAATTTGGTGGGCACATGGAACGTTTATCATGATGCATTGCATAACTTATAAGCTCACCACACAACCCTAATTCTCATTTTTCATTAATGGTTTTTGTCTTTGCACTATCTGGTTTACGGTGGCCATATTGAGGGCTCGCTTGTGCTCATCTCCAGCTCCATTGTGTGTGTGTAGAGGCATGTTTCCATTATAGAGTGTGGTTTTCAAGACTCATAGTTCGCACTTGGTTTTGATTCTGCCTACAATACTTTGCTTTGCGTGAACTTGGTCTTTGTCAATAGTTTTTAGTACTATTTCCTCTCATGGTTAATGCCAAAGCTTACTCCTGCTCATGGTGTAGAATGTATTATGAGCCCGTCACCTCTATCACTTGTGAGCACGAGGGTTTGGGCTGTTCGTCATGCTAGTTGGATATGGTGGTTCGTTCCTCCATGGCTCCATAGTACTTCACTTCCAGGTAAGGAATTTGACTTACAAATGTTACAAATTCTAGTTACAGTTTATAATATTAAAAAAAATAAGAGCTCTTAACTAAAATCCTTTGGGTTTTTCTTGCAGTATTGCAGTTCGATACAAGCTTGGAAGAATCCACCCACGTTTGGATTGCCAACGAGACCTATGGGTAAGCCCCGGTTACAATGTGGCTCCTCCCTGCTTGTACAGATTAGGGAAAAGGGTTTCGGTTGGAGAAGTAATACGACCTCGGTTCCTTCGGTGTGTTTAAATGTTTAGCTTAGTTGTTATTAAGTATTTTTGGTTATTAAGCCCTTGCTTGTAGAAGGGTTGCTACGGCCTTGATGTCGTGACTTGTATTCACTGCTCTCAACTTATTGATAGGTTTTATAGCCCTATGGCTAAGTAATGATATACTCTATTTCTTAATATGTGTGGGTTCTCCCATGTTCATGGTTTTAATGGTTCTCCATTTTCGAATATACTGATAAATATACATTGTTTTATAGATGTTATTACAGTAATGAAGTTTTTATAAATTAAAATTTAATTTTGTCTTTCAAACCCTTGCCACGATGCTGGGTGTAATCGGCCTTGAGCTGGGTGAAGTAAATTTGTCAAGTCTTAAGCCTTTCGGCCTGACAGAGTAATACACTTGGTTTAAAAAGTTTCCTTTTAATTTCGAGCTCTGTCTCGATTATGAGAAGGTTTTATAAACTTGTAAATATTATGACTCTGTGTAAATTGAGTCTTCGCTTTCTCGGCTGTTAACAATGGTAATTATTGTTTTTAATAATTTTCTCGTAAATAAATAAAGATAAAATAAAGACTATAATTTCAGTCATAAGGTAATTTTTATATGTTTAATCTTCTCAGTTACGATTAAATCCTCGGGTTACTGTAAAAGAACCCTTAGATAAATATATTCTTAAAATTTATCAAATGTTTTGGTTTCTGTTTACCTATTTTACATTGTTACAATAGTTTTGATATTGTTTATCCTGTTTAAATATTTTATTTTCTTTTAAATAAAAGAGTTATACAATAATGTATGTTCTTAGCTTATTTCTATTTACTATTTACTTTTAAGTTCTTATTTGTTCACTACTCTGTTAATTAGTAAGGATTCAGACTTATGTAATAATTAAAACAATTATCTCGTTATTTATAATAGTTAAATAAATTAGTTAGGGTTTCAACCCTAAAGTTTTACCTTTAAAGGTATAAGCATGTCTGATAATTATAAGATAGTTTCTTCATAGTAAGTTATTAGTTTTATACTAGTTATTAGTTATATTTTCATTTCTTCTATTTACTAAACTGTCAGGTAGAATTTACTCAGAGTTCTTAAAAAGATAATGCATAGAATCTGTAACTTAGTTTACTCTTTATAATTTAATTACTTTTAACATAAATATTAGTCTTAGATTTAGTTGATATTGTTAGAAAATAAACTATGTGATTAGTAGCTCGTTTATTTACTTAACTGTATCTATCATTATAACTCTAAAATGATTTTTCTGCTGCATTTCATTCAGTTACTAAGTGAAAACAGAGAAAGATAAACATATCATAACACTGTTTAACCTCCCTGGTATTTTAACATGAATAAAATTATCCTACTATCTATAAATACACAATCTCATCTGCTAACACATTCTTTTATCTACTTAAACATTCTACCTGTGTTAGAGTACTACCTGGATTTCCAGGTGTGGAAAAACACCGACTAGAATTTATTTCTATTCTAACACATTACCTTTCAAATTAATTCCTTCAATAACTATAAGACTACTAAATTCTAACATTTACAAAATGATATTTATCATTCATACAACAACCAGAATCAGATTTGTCTATCTAACACAGTAAAACAAAATAATGTAGAACCTGATTAGGACAGATGACAACAGTGTTAGGAGATCGTTTCTCCCTACCAATCTCCTAGAGAGTGCTCAAACAACGCTTCCTCAGGACCCCCGAACTTGTTCCTGGTCTTCTTGGCTGAGAACTGGTGGAGAAGCAAACAATAGACTTAGTTCCCAATATCTCAGTAACACTCTTCTCTCAGCAGTTAAGATCTTTCAGCTTAAAAGCTGCACTAGATCAATCAATAGTTATCCACTCAAACACTTTCCACAATTCCCCTCCATTGAATTTCTATGAAGTACATCCATTCATATGAATGATCACTTCTCTAGAATGAGCAGCCTCAGCTCTCTTCAATGGGAATTTTTATAAAGATTGCCTAGGTATTTTGGGTCAGTTTTCATTAATTGAGCCACCTTCTCTGATTCCACTTTCTTGGGGAATCATGACCCCAAATGTAGGGAGGTTTCCACTTGCAACAGTTGGAAGTGGTTTGAGGATGCTGCCACATGTCAGTTTTCTCTCCACCTAGTCTCCTCCACCAATTTGACCAATAAAGACTCTTTTAACAACTCTCCTAAGCTGTTCTCTCCTCCTTTATTTATTTATAATTAAAATATTCAGAATTACATTAAATATCCTTGACTCTGCTGAGTCATCAATTACAACTTAGTATAAAATTTAACATATTTTCCTCAAATAAAATCAAATAATATAACTTTGTTTTTGCAAAATTGGGGCATGTGACACCCTCGGCTTCCACTATCTTCTCCTACTGGTTCTCAGCTTTCGGCTCATCCCCAAGTCTAGGAACTTTGTGGCTGCTGCCCTCTTTATGTTCTCTCGTTGGGCAGTCCCAGTGGTAATGATGTTCTCTGCATTTCCAACATTTCGTTGGCTGCTTCATCTTTACAAGCTCAATTTACTTTGAGTCTTAATGCTTGGAACATTTCTTAATGGATCTCTTGGAAGAATGTCCCATCATTGATCCACTTTCCTTTCCCTTACAGATTGCTCCTAGAAGGATTTTCACCTCCTTTTGCAAACCAATAGAGTGTTGGAAAATCTGGTGGTTCATTTCATTCTGCCTTTTCTGTATCTTGAGCATATTTCCAAGATTCTCTTAGGTATTGGAAATTGCTTGAAGGAGACTTCCAACCAATTCCAACAGTTTTTGGTCGGCTGCAATGATCAATGTGCACCACTAGATTTCACTTTTTTCACTTGTGAAATGCACCATTGAAATTTTGTCAGACCAAGCATAACATAGGCATTAAAATTAGTCAATTAATTGCCCAATTTGCATGACACTCCAAGTCTCATGAAGGAGACCTTCATATTTTTCATGCCTTCCCAACAGGCACATGAGCTCATTCATGTCCATTCTTGGGCAGGGAATTAACTATTCCAACATTCACAATTTACTTTAAGCAAATACACAACTTCTATTTTCAGTCATACATGCATTCAACCATCCTTTGTTTTCACAATGCATAAGTATACATATACATATATATGATCAAAAAAAAAGGAAAGAGAGAGCAGCAAGAGTTTTTCCCCTATTTGTCTTGTTCCATATTAGAACCCACACCACCACTATGGTTTTCATGCTCTTAGCCTCTTTCACTTCATTGTGAATGTTGGACCAATCCTTCTTGGTCATGACACTTAGTGTCTCCGGTATATTTCAGACCTCTCAACCATGGAGCCTCCCCACATGGTTTAACTCAGCTTCTAGGACCTTCACAGTCTCACTAGCACCTTTTCATTACTACTCATTTTGAGCTCTTCAGGACAGTCAGATATCCACATGCACCCCTACGATGCTCTCATAGTCCTTGCTTCCAGCGATACCTATATTCAAACATTGAATAGATTCACATGTTGAGTTTATTCTCATCGGTTTTTATCTCTTAGACAAGAGCTTAAAACATCATAACCAAATCATATACACATGTTTATTCAAAAGCAATAATTGCAAAATAATCCAATACTTATCTATATTGTGCATTTCCTCTCTGGCCCATAGGATCCTGCTTCGCTTTGCAAGCGTTGGGATTTCCTATGGACTTGGATATTAGGTCAGCACATAGGCTACTTCACAACATCCTCTTTATATATATCAAGCACAGTCAATCCAACCTACAGTTGGGTTTATTAGACCGTCCAACCAAGCCAATACACAATTGGGTTTATTAGGATGTAGCCAATCAAGTCAATACACTTACTGGGTTTATCAGGCTACTCAGCCAAGCCAATTAACAGTTGGGTTTATCAGATTGCAGGTAGTCAATCCAACACTGTAACATTTCCACAATTTCCACAACATCAAATAATTACACAGTCAAGCCAACCTTCAGTTGGGTTTATTAGACCGTCAACAAATCACCTGCACTTATATCAACAATACACTTATATCAACAATGCACTTATATCAACAACCAATCATCATCCAATCCAACACCGTTGGGTTTATCAGGACATCAACAATAACACATTCACTTATATCAACAATAAACGACCATTTCCAGGTTTCATTTCCAGTAGTGAGCTCTAATTCCACTACCCCATACAACACAAGAAATCACTTCCTTCTCTGTGCTCTTTAGTAGAAGGTAGGATGAGCCCAAGCCATTGTCCATTTAGTGTACAACATAAGACTACATCCTTTTATCCTGACAACACAAGCAATATAAGCAAACTCGTTAGCGTTTTTTCTCTAAAACTATAATAATATTTCACATAATTCACTATTAAGTATTGTGACACCAGGAGTGCATCCACCCCCTAGGGTGTAATTAGTATTGAAACCCTTTCACGATCCAACATCGAGAAAGTGTGCACCCCTTTTAGATGTGTGCCATGTAGTCCCTATTCATACTCAAGCAATCAATCATAATGGAAATAAAATCATAACATGCTCTTCATATTGAATTAACAATTTGACATGCATAATATTAGCTAGGGTCACAGAACACTTATCCATTTGCCGAGGTGGTATTCCTTCATTAAGGAGGAATGGGGGCTCCCTTCTGTGAGTTGACAGTCCCTCGGTTTTCCATCCCAACTCCTCTTTTCATTTCGTATCCACAGATTTCTTACCAACATAATCTATACCATCTCATTCATGTTACTTACCAAACATGTAGTGCAGATGAGACATTTATGAAATGTCCAATGGAGTTTCACCCGAAACCCATTTCCAAGATAAGGGAAAACCTCCCCATGAAGTTTGGATCTCGCAGGCTATCACACATGATCTTCCTGCAATGTGTACCCCTGGAACATTCATCCAGTATCCAAACAGTCAATCATTATCTGATAATACAATCCAAATTTGATTGTTCCATAACCAACAATTAAATTCAATAAGAATTTGCAACTCTGTCTACTACAGAAATTGAATTGCTTAGCAATGGGGTGATCCTCATTTGTGGCTCTCTTGTAAGTAGCACCACTATTCCCATTGTGATTTTATGCTTACTAGTATAACATGAACACCCACTTACAATGCGTCCTCCTAACATAGTTCTATGAAAGCCAATAGTGATTAGTAGTTGTTAGCAATTTCTCAAATCCAAAATTCACAAATTCAAATTTGACAACTTATTATGCATACAAACTATTTTCACATCCATGAGACTCTTTTCATAAGGTTTGGCTCTTTCACATGGTAGATTCCATCCTTTGTCATGGTCTTACTCTCATTGCCATAATCCAAACAATCTAGTTGAAACCTGAACTTCAACAAGCTAAACACTTGGTAAGTCTTGATGAATATAACCTTTTCATTGCTGCAACAATCACTGAAGCATTTTCAGAATTTACAAAATTCAAATACTCCTAGTTGTTACTCACATCAATATTACCAAAACTCATTTACTTCACGCAATCATTATCATACTTTAAATTACAGGGTACAGTCGCATCATTTATGCAATTTAAATGAAATGTTTAGATACTCCTTACTTCACAAGCGTATCATTTGTACCACCTTGCCCTTCCATAGAGCATTTTCAGCAGCCAATCGATCCTAACTACCCTCTTCATGCACTTACTATCCTGCATTCATAACATATTTTGAAATGGTTCCGGAATGGTCATCAATTCATGATTTCATCCATTAGTTATTCATAATATAACATGAACTATCGCGATGCATTCATGCAATGCATCACAACATTTTCACCCATACGTATGTATGCATATCTGCAACATTTACTCATACTCTTCATATGCATCTATTCAATGCATAACCATAAGATTTATGAAATATTTTAATGCATATCCACTCAATGCTACCTTGCATTGATTCAGGGTTACTTATGCATTCAAACATACCATGCCTGGCCTAGGATGCATTACTATATCCCTTGTAATTATAATTAGCAAGATAGGGTTTGAGAAAATTTACCTTTTCAAGTCCCTCATCTTTCCATAGAACTCCTCTTCCACACAACAGTTGGTTTGACTTCATAGTCCTTGCTACCTCTAGGCATGCAATTCCCGGATTTGTCCATATTGACAACAACACATTTCTCTTTCAAGCAATCACTAGCACTTTGTTGCTCCTCATTCAAATTCTGGTGGCTCTCCCTTGTTCCATTCTAGAGAAGCTTTCCAATTCCTATCCACATGATTCATTCTGACCTTAGGTGTGAAAACCACACCACTTCTAAAATGATGGTTTTCATCAATTTTAGGCAAAACACACAACTGTATTTTGGTCTGGAATGCTAACTTCATCCACCTAGAATTTTATTCCTTTTCATCCCTGACACTGCTGAAAAATGAATTGAGAATTTCACTGAAGACTGCTGAAATATCTAAAAAATCCCACTTGAAAACCCCAAAAATTCCTTTTTCCCAATTGGTCCTCTTTCCCACTAAGTTTTTGGCGTTTCGGTGACCACAGCCATCTAAGCTTCCAATCTGCATCAGCGATGCCAAGGACTATTCCTCGGCGGTCAAACAACTAGCATTTTCTGTTGTTTTGGATCTTTAGATGTCTCTGCTTCTGAGCCATTTACCGGTGCTGCCCAAAACCTTTATCGACAATCAGATCCTCTACCCATTGGGAAGCTAGTTCTCTAGGCTTCTGCAACAGTGGCCAATGAACTTTCTGGAGTTTCATGGGCCACAATCCTATCGGCAGTCAGAACCTTTAGTCACTGTGGCATCGATGGTCGGATTCACTACTCATTGGGTGAATAGTCTCTTAGGCAGCCACAAAAATGGGTTCACCAACCATTAATATTTTTCGATCGGCGGTCTCATCAACTATAATTCTCCAATCTGCGGTCGCAACAATTGTCCACCGGGAGGATAGGCCACTAAACAGTCACAACAGTGGATGCACAAACAACTAATTTCAACCGATCGACGCTCTGATATTCTAAGATTTTTTGATGATGTCCATCGGCGGTCTGATCCTTTAAACTTTTCCGACATTTACCACTGCATTGGTGATCCAAACAACTAAGTTTTGCCGACGTCTCCGGTACTCAAACAAATTTTTCAGAAAATTTTTGTTCCGGAAAATTTTCCTTATCCGCCACATCGACGGTTTCAACAACTGTAGTTTCCACAGTATCGGTACTCGAGTGCACTAACATCGAGAGATTAGTATTCTAGGCAGCCACAATGGTGGGCAACGATCCTACTATGGTTTTCGTAGACCCTAATATGCCATCGGCTGTTGGAAGGACTAATTACTGTGGCATCGACGGTCTCATCAACTAAAATCTGCTAATCGCCGATCTACTTTACTATACTCTGGTGACTTCATCCTCTATCTGTCGGCGATCCCATCTTGTAGTCATCAGCTATCCAATCCTCTAATCATCGTCGATCGCCGATGATTTCATGACTTAGAAAACTTTTTCAATTTTTTTTTCTCCTCTGTCTTTTGCCACATCGGCTGTCAGAATTACAACTATCCATCAGGTGGATAGTCCATTAGCCAGCCACAACGGCGGATGCGTAATCAGCTAATTCTTTTCGATGTTCATCGGCTACCAAAACATCTAATTATCACCGAACTTATCTTCCCTCCGTCGACATGTCATTCGCAACTTCATCATCTAAACATCGGCGGTTCAATCAACCAATCATCATCAATCGTCGATGATTTCACGAATTAGAAAAAAAATTCAAAATTTTCTTTCTACCGTTGCTATCAGCAATTCAACCCACTATCATCTTCTCTCTTCCCTTACTCTTTGCCGAATCCGTCGGCTTCATCTTCTTCTATTCGTCGCTGATCCAATAACTACTTATTGCCGTTGTTTCGGTGATCTTTAACTATACGGAGTCGATGTTTTGGTGCTTTCATCCTCATTTCTCCGTTGATCAAATCGACTAATTTTCGCCCTTGGGTCTGCATTGGAGGTCCATCTGTCTAAGTTTTTTGATGTGCCAATAACCAAACACTTAGAGAATTTTCCAAAATCGTTTTTATTTGTCCCTCGTTGGGTGACCTTCTGACTAAATGATCCACTACATCGAAAGAGTTTCCTACTTAGTCTTTCGATGAGCCGACGGTTCAGGCACTTAGGCAATTTTTCAACAAAATTTTTCAAGAACTTTTCTCTCATAAATTATGATCTCTACTAGGAAGAAGGAAACCTGGATATACTAGCTGATATTTCATGGCCCTTTGAGGCCTAATGCTGCAATAATTGCTCTGTCACTGCATCTTCACAGCCCATTCAGGCTCATGCTGCAATTAAAGATTTGATACCACACTGTAACGTCCCCAACCCTCTGACCGGTAAAGATGATGCTACCAAACCACTAAAATACCTCTAGGAAAATAGCCCCATGAACAAGAACATACATGTAATGCTGATATAAAATGCCCAAAACATAAAACATGCTAATATGCATAACCATACAAGGATGCATAGTTACTCAACATACAATGGAAGAAAACACATGCATTCAAGCATCAACATGCTCAGCATGATTCATGAAACAATAAATGTAATTACAAAATTAGAATGGACAAGAGTACTTATCTTATAAATATATTGTCCTGCAGCTAGCTACATCGCTACAACGTTCCACCCAGCCATAGGCCAGCTGCTCATCAATCTCTCAGCAACAATGCCACCCCTGAGCTGGGCATGATTCCCCAAGGAATAAGGGTCAAGCAGACTTACACATAGCCAAGGTTACACAAAATAGCCAATTCAACACAGTTGGGTTTATCAGGCCGTTAAGAAGCTAGGGAAGGCTAAATGCTAAGCTAGTGGTCTCAATGGAGAGGTAAGGATGCCTACCCCAAAGCTGGCCTGGCTTCTAAAACATCCACACACCCAACACTTCTCTTTCCAATACTCTTCAAGATTTGTGGAGAAGAAAGCCAGTAGTCTAAATATGTCTGAGTGGCTCCCAAACACCAGGTTTCGCAAGCATACCTAGCCTCTGATCCTACTATAAACAATCCGAAGACGAACCACCACATACCCGCAGTAAAACAACTAGTTCATAGCTCTGTGAAGAAAATAAGGACAACAGGGTGACAACCCAAATGAAAAGGTGAACACAGCTCAAGTCAAACAAGATGATTCGGAGTTGTTCTTGGCCCTAGCATGGCCAAAAAACTCAGTAGCAACACCAATAGATACGTGCACATGCAGCAACTAGAACTAGGGAAAGATAAACAACCCAATCCCATAATGAAACAATGGGAACCTTACACAGTCCACTGATGGGGAAGAAGACAGAATCCCAACATTGACAAGGAAAGCATATACATAGCAGAATTGTGCCTCTCAGGACGCTCTTCCAGATCGCTACGTGAGATCACAGTCCCTCAACCCCTGCGTGAGGAAACCCATGCCAATTCTCGATCTGTGCATGAGGATGAACAAAAAGATGGGGAAATTCTCTCTGTATGAGGATGACCACATCAACTCGATGTGGGATAAAAAATAGCACCCCCCTACGTAAGAGTGAGAAAGACCAAAACCTACGAAGAAGTGGGATCGTGGGAGAGTGGAGTGAGTGTTTTCTTCTGACCCATGCAATGCAAAGAGGAAGAGTCCACTGATGGAGTGGGCACATGGGCAAGGACTAACAGTCTCGCCACACCCACCACTATTCAGCCATAACTGCTCCCAGATAGCAGAAGTTTAAATGGGTGTCCGACACATGGCAAACTATCAATGACCCCCATGGGTTAGACAACCCCACCCCTTAACCTTATGAATCATGCCCTTTTCATTTAATGTTGCACTGCCATAGCTAGCTATGGTTTATTTTAATTAATGTGCATATCTACATGATGCCTAAAACTATAATGTGTTGGATAGCACGATATACCATCGACAACTATCCCTATTGCCGAAACATTCACAACCAAATCGATGGTGGGAATTTTTCCTTTAGCTCCACACCACGATTAATTACAAAATATACATCATGTACCTTTTAGTGAAAATGGGGTCAAAACCGGGGTATTGCACATTGGAAGATATTTGATGATGATACATATATATTAGACTTCCTTACAGCTCATGATACTTTCAAAGATTTTTCTATAAATGAGGTCCAGCATGAAAAGTATTCATCTGATAATACCTTTCCTTCTAATCTGATTTGTAAATCCATCCTCAATCTAGAGAGAATCTATGATTTACAAGATAAGTTCAAAGGAATTCCAAATTGAAAAACATAGAGTTGTACTCTAAATCACAAGACTGTTAATATGGGTACTAAGAAAAATCATCAGCTCATCAATATAGGGCTTGCTTGTTCTCCTGAAGAGGAGGGGGATTTAGTGAAATAATACAAAGAATACAAAGATGTTTTTGAATGCACCTATGAAAACCTTAAAACCTTTGATTCTTCTATTATGCAACACAATATACCCCTAAATCCTGATGCGAGACCTTATCAACAAAATATGAGAAAGATGCATTCGAGTCTCGAACCATATATAAAGAAATAGCTTGAGAAGCTTTTGAAAGACATAATTATCTTCCCTTTTAGACACAAACAATGGATTTCCAATTTGGTTCATGTTCACAAGAAAAGTGGAGAAATCAGATTGTGTGGATTTCATAAATCTCAACAGGGCATACAAAAAAGCTAACTACCATGTTCCATCCATGCAACAAATTTTACAAACAGTTTCAGGTGTGGAGATTTTTTCTCTCCTTGATGGCTTTTCATGATATAATTAGGTTCTGGTTACAAAATCTGACCAGTTGAATACTTCTTTAAGAACACCCTGGGCCACTTTTTCCTACAGGAGAATGCCTTTTGGGATAATTAACACCAGTACAACTTTTCAGAGAGCTATGGACATAAATTTCATAGGTTTGTTGCAGAATTCCGTCCTTGTTTATTTATATGATGTTAATATTTTCACAAAGAAATGACATGATCATATATTAGCTTTAAGTAAAGTCTTTGATAGATACAAAAAATATGGCATATATTTGAATCCAAAGAAATCGGTCTTTGTAGTCACAGAAGGTAAACTTTTGGGATTTATTATCTCTAAAGGTGGAATAATAAATGGACCAGAGAGGGTTGAAGTGATTGCAAAAATAAGTCTCCCTAGTTTAAAGAAGGCTATGCAATATTTCCTTGGAAATATTAATTTTGTTAGGAGATTGCTTCCCAATTTAGAACAGATTGTCTGACCATTTCAGGACATGGTTAGGAAAGATGATGTATTTAAGCGGTTTGACATATAGAAAGATGTGTTCAAGAATATTAAGAAGGATATAATGGAGGATCCTGCATTAATTCCTCCATATTTTTCTAAAGATTTCATTTTATACAATTTCGCTACTGATTTTTCTTATGCTGCCATGCTTACATAGAAAAAGGAAGAGGATGCAGAGATCCTGATGTCTTTCATGATCTCTACATTCAAAGGAGCTGAATTAAATTACACACAGGTAGATCAGAAAAATTATACTTTTTACAATTCTGAGAAGCATTTCAGGCCCTATCTGCTGAGGTCAAAGACAAAGGTGAGAGTCCCATACACCACAATAAGAAACATGTTGATCCAAAAGGAGTTGGGAGAGAAAAGAGCTCACTGAATGACTGCGCTCTAGGAGTACGACTTGGAGATAAAACCTGCCAATATGGTAAAAGGGAAGGGTTTATGTTTATTGGCATCCCAATTGAATGTTCTGGATCAGGAACGATAATGCATTTATGAGGAAGATATGTCAGCTAACATTATTGATGTTATTTTTGCTCCGTCATCCGAATGGTATGACGATATTAGATTTTATCTTACTCACGGGTATGACCCTACAACCCTCAACTTCAAAAAGCATAGGACATTGAGACTTAAAGAAATATGTTATCAGTGTATTGATAATGTGTTGTTTCACAATAATTTTCACGGTGTCTTTCTCAGGTTCCTTGAAAAGCCGAAAGTTGATAATCTTTTTATTAACATGCATGCAGGGCATGTAGGTGGACATTTATCAGGAGAAACTACAACTCACAAGGTATTAAGAGAAGGTTATTACTGGCCCACATTGTTTAAATATGCTTATAACTTTGTTAGAAAATGTGAGCCTTGCCAAAGATGTCCTGGAAAATTGAAGAAGCCAGCCTTTCCCTTTTATCCTGTCACCATCCAATATCCATTTCAACAACGGGGACTAGATTTTGTTGTCCCAAATTCTCATCCTTCTGCGTTGTAATATAAATGCATTCTGATTGCAATTGATTATTTAATTCGGTGGGTATAAGAAATCCCCCTAAAGGTTGCTAACACTAACTCAGTCATATCCTTTTTGGAGAGTAACATCCTTACCATGTTTGGACTACCTGAATATTTGGTCTTTGATAATTCCTCATACTTTACCCAATTGATCTTACTCCAAATGACCTTGAAAAGGGAATAAAAGGAAGGTATTCTGCTAATTATTACCCATAGGGTAATGGCTTGGCTGAATCCTCAAATAAGAATTTGATCAATATTTTGAAGAAGACCGTGGCTGACAACCACATACATTGGAAAACAAATATTTTTAATTCTTTATGGGAAGATATGATTACTTCTAATATTTCCATTGGAAATTATGACTATTGCTTGGTATATGGTAAAGAGTCTATTTTAACATCAAACATTCTTATCCCATCATTATATATTGCTCAATCTTGTTCACAAGATGATGAATCTTCCTCTCTGGAAGACCGAAATGACACTCTTCTTAAGCTAGAAGAAAAGAGGGAAAAATCTAGGAACAAGTTATATCATCACCAACAATTGGTGAAAAGATGGTTCGATGATAAGTCTTCTACCAGTTGTGAGTTTCAAATTGGGGATATGGTACTTAAGTGGGAAAACCCCACAAGGGAAAAAACGACTTTACAAAGTTTCAATGTCTTTGGTTAGGATCGTTTATTGTTATAGAAAAGCTTAGTCCTGGGATTATCTGCTTACAGATGTTGGAGGGTCTTTCAGAGTCCTATCCACTGAATGTCTAGCTCCTCAAGAATTATTTTTATTGAGATAATTTTCACTTACTTGTACATAAGGTGTGGTTTTGATTTATTTTATTCTGATTGCTTGGTTTGCTTTGATTGTTTCTTTGATTTCTTTTCTATAGAAAAAATATTGTTTTCTTACATCAGCTAATGGCATTTGGAAAAGCGGTTTGTCCCTCGAATGTTTTCACTAAGGAATTTTAATTTGGATATGTTAGAAACATTACTTGGTTCATACCCAGATCATTTTTGTATGAGAAGGAAATCCAGAATCTATGCTGACCTTTTACATTGAATCTTCATTTCCAATGATCAATATCTTTATTTGTCCTCATAATGATGATTGGGTATTTGGGAGTACTCTTGTATTCTTTCTAGATGTTTCAATGATAATTGGTAGAACATTTATAATAGATTGTTTAACCTATGTTCTCTTCTGGTATCACCTTAATCACATTGTTATTAATAAAAAAACCCCATTAAGTGTAAGCTACAAGATAGGGGGTCTTACCATGAGCCAACTTATCATGTTCATAGGATTTTTCAGTGAATGACATTACAATTAGCTAGTTCCCAAGCCAGGGTAGTGGCTTGCAGTTTGCATTTGTAAATTATTTTCCTGATAATTAAACATACAACTTGTTGTATTCAATGACATGGGGTCTTATCACAAGCTATCATGACCATGTTCATGGACCTTACTTGGACTAAAATTACTAATAGGTGGTTACCTTGCCATGGTAATTTCATTTTGTGTAAAAACCAAATGACAAGGAGTCTCTTGACAGAGCTAGCTTGTTCAATTTGTAGGTAAGAAATGTGTGTGGAATTGTTCCTTCACATGGCAGTGGTCTTGTTACAACTAATGTGTCATTTTAACTTATTTAAAAGAAGAAAAAGAAGAAGAATTGTTGTATATATTCTTAATAAAATCTATATTCAAGGTGATTGACGGTTCGAGATCATGACATAGATTCAAGGTTTCTCCGAGAGCTTAAATAAAACTTCCCTCATCACTAACATTTTGTTTGCACGAGTACCTCAGTGCTTTTAAGGTTTGTTCATTTGTTGAGTGTCATTATCAGTGATTATGGGATTTGTAAGATGTCAATTTCATATTTTTCTCTACTAGATATGGTTGTATTTTTATTAACTATATTGTTTTATTATGAACTCAATACCTTTTCACGTTGACATATCTTCTTTGAAATGTTTTATGTAAAATAGTACACAGATTACTGCGTCTCCTCAGTGAGTCGCCATTTGTTGCTGGGTGCAACAGATCCCTTTTTGAGCCATCAAAATGGGAGCTCCACTAAAATTTTAATTGGATTTTCAAAGCCAAAAAATTCTTATGGGAATCTTTAAATTGTAAGTATAATGTTTTGTCTTGATAAAATTTCATCATTAGGCTTGGTTTTTTTTTTGGTTTTCTAGTTTTCATAATCACCTTTTTCTTTTATAAGTATTATTTTTGCGTTTCCAATTTTTGCATTCCTCTTTCTATTATGCGGATGCGGAAATCAAAAATCACTTATTTCATAATAAAACTTTTATGTTTTTTTTACTTCCACTTTTCGCTAAAAGCAGCTAGCGGAAGCGAGAAAACTCACATTTCACAATTATCTGTTTTCTTATTTTTATGCTTTCCGCTTTCTATTATGTGGAATGTTGAACGTGGAACTTCAATATTTTTCTTGTTCAAACAAATTCCTTTCCGACTTCCACTTTTTGAAGGAGGAATGCAGAAGTTGGAAACACCAAAAATCCAAACGTTTCTAGCTTCTACTCCCGCATTTTTAGTTTCCTGCATTCATCTCAGCTGCCTGTTTACGCTATATCTATAGTTTAAATATTCTTTAACATTGACATTTGGGCTATTTAGTTTGTTCCAATTTATGAAGTTTTTACCTTTCTCACTTGTGGTTTTACTGCACTTGGATACTTTTACTGTGGATTTTTCTTGCTAGAGCTCACAAGTTCCTTGGTTTTCAATGCTTCCTACTAGTAAGTTTACCCTTCATGACTGTTTATTCTGTTATTTCTAGATTGTAGTAAGATTTTGACCATGGTTGCTAAACTTGAAACAGAAATGGCGTCTGCTACACCCAGAAACACAAGGTCGAAAACTGCTCTACAGGAACAGAAAAGAAAAGACCCCAACGCCGAATTATTCACTGATACTAGCGGGAGTGTCTATGAAGCCTTACATCTAGACTGGTTGATGATTTATTCTTTTTTTGACAATGAATATTTTTTGATAATACCCTATGACCAACCTTCTTATATAAGGATTTGGAGTTCATAGATTCATCTCATTACCTCAAGACCTTATTTTATTCCCTATATAGACCCGGTTAAATGGGCATTGGATCATGCTAACACTAACAACCGTATGTTTAATGACCATATTGGTACCTTTGTGGCCTCTTTCCACCTAGACACTTTTTCCAAGGCTTATGCAATTGGACCTCCTAAACAGCTCCTCAAATCCAAGTTTCTAGATGAAGCCATTTCCCACTTCAATTATGAGGAGGTAGTGCAATCCTGGATGGAAAATCCAACTGTGTTTAATCCTCGACCTGTCAATTCTAACCCTATTTCATGGTTCATGGAACCATATTCATTGCTTATGGCTATGTTCTCCCATTTCTATGGGTCAACAAACTATACGATATTCAAATACAAATGGGCTCTGGCATAACATCACATTCTACTTAAAGGTGAGTCCTTCAATTGACTACAGATTCTTTCTATGAATTTGAAGGAATAAATTGAATGGTATTAGAATACCGCGGCCAATAGAAAGCTGGAATTTTTCAAGCCAGGGTATGTAATGGACGTTTTGTGCTCAACCTACACTTTTCCCTCCCTATGTTGGAATGGGTAGAAGGATTGCCCTCGAGTGCATATTTATTGTTCTGATATGTGGGATAAAAACATTTTCCCTCAAGTCTACAATATTTACGACCTTTTCCTAGGGTCCATGTATCATAAAATATTCAAGGATGATGCTCCTGCATTTTCTAAAAGTGCCAGAGCATTGATTTCATTGCACGGTGATTGGTATGTTGGAGAGTGTTTCTCCTACACCTGAATTTGGGGCAACAACATTGTGCATTTCCTTCCAAGAAGAGTTCTATACCGCATGGTATTGCGATAATTTGCTTCGCAAATTGTCATTGATAGGGTTTTCCAAAAATTGGCAAGGCACAAAAGAAAGGCTTGGCTTAAGTTTCCATTGAGTTTAGACTCTATTTTCTTGTATAATTCTAACCATGAAACTTTCTTGGGTAAATAAATTTCAACTATGAACCTGGGGGAAGCTCCCAGAATAATGGATGATCCTAAAGCTTATATGGCTAGTCTTTTTTCCCAGGAAAGGGGTAAGTTTCAATATGCACATGAATCTATACCTGATGATTCTATTCACATATCATTTATCGAATTTTAGGAAGTATTGGGAAAAATAACTAACCTAGATGTGAAGGATCATGTCTTCGAATATTAGAAGGACCTGAAGGAATCCACCCTCCACTTAAAAAAAGTAAAGCTGGACATAGAGGAAAATCTTTAGAGGAAAAATTTAGAAAAGGAACCAAGAGACCAGGAAGAAATATCTTCTACTGTCATCATTACTCAATCCAAAGATAAGGGTAAGGATTTCATGGAAAAACCTGTGAGGACTCAACCTTCACATATGTTGGAAACTATGCATAAAGGGGCAAAATTCAAGAACAATTTGGTAAAGCTCAGTTCTCAGCTCCAGGAACATGTCAAAGAGGCTGAACCTCAACCAAATAAGAAGAGGAATCATCTTGTTCTCCTATAGGAATGGGTACCACAAGAAATAGTTTCTCAAATAGAGCAGATATCTCAGGAAGTGTCCACACAAGAACAAAAGACACCAACAACCCAACTTGCTCTTCAAGAACAGATGCCTCTATAGATACCTCAAGTCCAACATCTAGAACTTACACTGCATCCTGAAATTGAATTTCATGAGATTCATGGAAACACGGAGGAATAATATAGGCCTTCCACATGCCATTTGAATATTCTCACCTCTATGACATCTTCAATCCCTGGTACACAATTGTTTGAAAGTATTTTTGATTCTTTATTTCCCTAGTCTTCTTTTTTCTAAGTTAAATTTAAAACCAATTCTTGAGGATACTTCTAGAGACCCATTTGTATTGGAAGAGGTTCCCAATCCAAATTCACCTTCCTCTCAACTCATTTCATTGAACTCCCATACACCCCACACTAGTCCAATATCCTCACATATTCAATCATCTCAAGTATAAATCCCCTCCATTCCTACAATTATTTCTTAAAAAATTGATACCCCTATTATCACTTCTTCTTCATCTCTTGTATCTCTCTTTCCCACTTCTCCCATGATCATTTCCCCCATCAGTGTGGAAATCCCGGTCTCCCAATCACAATCTAATCCTTTGGTCACCCCCCAATAGGATACCCTTTCAACCTTTAAAGGAATGGCATATTTTGGAGAAGACGATGTAGTCTCCTTTGGAAAATATTTCAAGAGAAATAGGGATAAATAAATAATGAAGAAAGGAACTAAGAGGACAAGGGAAGGCACAATCAAATAGGTTCCTTCCCTAAATCAAGTTATTTGGAAGACATGTTCCCCTGACATCAAACATGGGGCATTAGATACAACAGCTGCAATGGTGGATCTTGTGGTAGCCAATCATGATTCAATTTCACAACTGAATAAAGATTTGTTGAAAAAGGAACAAGATCTCCAAAATATCAAACAATATTTGGTGGCAGCTGAGGCACACCATGAAAAATAAATCGAACTCCTCAAAGAAGAGCATGAAGATAGATTGAAACAATTGTAGATGAAGAGTGATTATCCCAAGTATTAGCTTGAGAGTCATATTTTCTCAACCAGCAACAGGTTGATAAGATTGCTACCCTTGAGAAATAGCTTAAGGAATCACAATTAGATTCAAGTGCTTCATCTTTTTCCATATTAACAATTGAATAATTTAAGCAGCTAGCCTACAAAGTTCATGATCAATTTTATCAATCCATTGCCAATTTGTATACAGGGTTCAATGAAATGCAAGAATTGTTTAATTCATTTGAACAAAACTATTATGTCCTAGAAGATCATCATACTCGAATAATGGTAGAAGTCAAAGCATTTGAAGATGTATTGGATTGGAAAAACGACATTAGAGACTGACCACAAGACTTGCTGGTAATGGATAAACTCTGGGCCAAGAAAAATAAAGTTACAATCAAGACTTGGGAAGGAATTTGTGATGCAGTGGAATCCATCATCAAAGATGGACAGGAGGCATGCAGGCATAGATGGTCAGTGACTGAGGTTTTGCTCAATTTTCTGGATTTTCCTTCTCTAGATCCGATTGAATAGACTTGCCTCCATTATATGATCATTTAGAGAATAATGAAATGAGCCTAAAACTCAAAGACAATAAGTAATAATCCATAATTTTGGAGAATAGCATGGATCTACAAGTCAAACAAATGTAAGGAAGGGAAATCTTAACTTGAACATCATAATTAATTGTGTAATGTGGCACCTTGTCCTTTGATGTGATACGTGGATGGCATGTGAGATATTAACTTGACCATCATAATTAATTATGTAATGGGTAGAATGTAACCCTGGTTTTAACCTTTAGTACTCCATACTCTATTCTAGAGGCTTTGTTGGCTTGCTTAATATGCTTCCTAAAGACGTGAAAGAATTCCATGGTTTTAAAGTGATAAACTTTTATTCGGATTTTGTGAATGACTCCACATAGCTTTCCATCAAAAGGAGTGGTTAATTTCCTATAATACATATAACGACTGAAAAAATATCCTATGGCTTTAACATTCTTACTTTATATCAAATATTATATTGTTATTCCTTGGTATGATGCTAGGGCCTCAACTTGGTTGTTTATTGTCTCACCTAGCCCTCATTCATAATTTGTTTTCTGATTTCTGTTGCGATCAAAGGTGATCACCTTATGCCTACTACCCCTCATTGTATTAATGAGTCTAAAAAGGATTATGAAGAACACATAAATACCAAAGCACACCAAAGTGTGGTAGTAAAACTAGTGATTACATATATAACTAAATACCAACCAACAAAATAATTATTTGTTCACAAGTATAAATCCAACATTATTTAACCCAAGGGTTTTCTATGCTTCCATGCAAATCCCTCTTAACTTTTAATATTGACATTACCGTTCTTTTCTATTCTTTTCAATGCTTAACATATCTATGATTAAAATAAATATAGATTGATTTTGAGGATGGTACTATTTTATTACTACAAAGTATGTAGTTAGTTTACTTGGAATAAGAAAACACTTTATAATACACAAATGTGATTTGAATCATCATTGTTAATAAAAAAACCACACCACCTGAAATGACCCATGGGTGGTCCATAAGGTGGCAGACTTCCACTCTTGCTAGATGTCTCTCAGTTTGGATTGTTAACCTATTTCCTTATGTTCAAGGAAGATGATCTTCTAGCCCAATTGGACTAACTCGACACTTTATAAAAATGAAGAAGTATCTTAGTATTGGTCTTGGAGTAAGACCTAAAATTGCTTTTGACAGGCTAGAATCTGGTCTTCCTTGAATGTAAGGAAACATGTTGTAATTGTTGATGTATTTGTAACTTCGGAAGATATTCTGATGTATATCATCATTGTATGTTGTTGTAACCCCATTGGGGATGTGTGTTACCCCTTTACAGAATGTCTAAATTTAGTCTATAACTTGAGATACAACCTCCATTGTAAGTAGGGGCAATAGTCCCCAATGTAACATTATGTAAAATGTAATTGTGGTCTCTCTAGGAGAAGTGGGCCCCATGTGAGATGACTTGTAGGCTCGAGTCTTATATTTGGTAAGTGACTTGAAAGGGTATAAATAGGGAGAAGATCTACCTCATTTACAGAGACAACATACACTCTTTAAGGCATTTGAGAGAAAGACATACACTCTTTAAGGAATTAGAGAGAGAGAGACAATCATAGGAAGAGAGAAAGATAGATGTTGAATACTTCTTATTACTGCTTTTGATCATCTTACTATTATGAAGAAGTTTGCAGGGTTTTCTCCTTTATGGTTTCTCGGATGGAAATATTTGTGTTTTGTGTATATTTTATATCTTATGAATTTTTATGTACTTGTTATTATTTCATATAAATATCCTAGATAATCTAATCAGATCTTAAGAAAATCTAACATGGTATCATAGCCTCTCTGAAGGAAGGAACTGTGTTGCTACGGGAACTACGACTTCCTAGTTGAAGGTGTTCTCTCCACAGATCATCAAGCAAGGAGGGATAGGATAATTCACTTCAATAGGGTCCATATATTGGTGGAAACAGTTTCTGAATAATAGAATTTTCACTATGCAGCCCAAATACATCTACAATGGAAGCTAATGGAAATTAGGGTTTCATGCCTGAAAACCCTAGAAGACTGAATTTACTAATTCTAGCACTTTCTCTATAACGTGATATTGGAGAAGGCTAACAAGATGAAACTTTTATAGGTTGAAGAGAAATTATTTCTGTACATTGTTAAAACGTTTCAACCTCATATTCGCTATACTTCAGGAGATATGGTTCCTCCAAATCAGGGTTCCATCCTCCTCCAGAATAAATTCATAAACATGTGACCTAGGGAGATTTTCTATATCTTGGGAGAGGAAGGTCCAAATGAAATTTTGCAAGGTTTTCCAACTACGGAACAATATTTAGTATCTGTGGTACATTTTTAGACCTAGAATGTGAAACAATTACACATGGAAGTCCGTACAAGTTTGATATGTTGAGCAGTCACCAAAACAGTCACCTTGGGAAACTCAACATATTTCCTCGATGGAGAATTCATTTCTTCTATAACCTGTGAGGTTTGAAATAAGACTTATCATTTTATGAAAATGAGAAGTTTCAGACCTTAAGGATACGAACCTTTGAAGATACAACAAAAGCAATATCAACCATTTTTGCAAAAGAAATTGGAAAACTAGGGCTTACTGTTTCAAGAGATTCCCTCCATTGTTTTCAGAAGAGCAGTACATTAGACACCTCTCCTTGAAGAGGCTCATATTTCTATCCAATCAGAAGTTTGAAATTCCAACTTTTGAAATTTAGGGTTTCTCTAACAAACCCTAGATCAGCCATCTCCAAAACGAGGATGGACACCTCAAATTGGTAAGATCTAATTTTTTTCTATTTACATTTGAGGTTCTCATTTCAAAATGACTAATCAAACCAACTCAATGACATTCTTGGTGAAGCTAACAAATTCTAACTATGGAAGTATAGGACCTTTGTGATCCTTGAAGAAATTAACTTGCATTAGTATTTCAATAAGAAATTTCTAGGAGCCAGAGGGAGATGAGGCTAAGGCTAGAGCTAAGAGAATCATTGCATATTATATTAAAGATCATCACATCCCTCATGTGTCATCCTTGAAGACACCAAAACGAAGTTTTTTATCCTACGATGAAATAATCAAAGAATAATAAGATATTGTTATAACCACCTTGAATGGTCTACCAAGATCATGGGATTCGTTCATTTTAGGAATGTGTGCCAGAAGGAAGTGATTAACTTCAGTAGACTATGGGAAGAGTGCACAGAAGAAGAAGATTAACTCATAATAAGAGAAGAGAATATGGGAACAACTGAAGATCAAGTTCTCATGATTCAAAGAAGATCCCTCAAGCGATAATGAATATGAAGAACTCAATTCCTAAAGAACCTTTTATCCATCTTAGCATCTGGATAAGAAATGATGCGGTTATGAATGAAGAATATGATGAAGCTGAAGTCTCAATAAGGAGTCTACCCACAAAAAAAATAAAGATAAGTATTCAATTGTGATTTCATGATAGTGCTTAGTTATGCATTTGTTTATATTCAGTTGATGTGTTATGCATGTTTGAGTATTTACATTTCTACTACTGAATTGCACATGATGGGTAAGAAGTCAATGATGTTGTACAACATTCCATTACTACTTATCTAGATTGAAACCTTGTTGTTGGAATATTAGGAGTAGTACACGCTCTTAATGACATTAGGGTAGAATGCATCTAGAAGTTACTGTATCTATACATGATATGAATGAATGTTCTAGGATTGGCTAAAATAGTTGCATGGCTTTGTGACATATATTTGTCACTATTAACATGTTTTGGAAATTATCATGTGTTTCTAATCATGAAAATGAACTTGACTTGTAGATCATTCCAAAGAACTAGGTGACGATAGTTTAGAAGAGGAACTTGAAGATTCCCGGGTCAAAGACACCATAGCGAAAGAAAGAACTTCAGAAGAATAATCCAAGATGAAGAATAGTATGACGAGACATCCAAAGAAAGAAAGAGGACTCAGAAACACTCTAATTATGTGACACTGTCGAGCGATGTCATTGATGTAGAGCCTTCTAGCTATGAATAAGTATCTAAGAATAAATGGAAGGAAACTTAGTGATAAAAGAGTACCAGTTGATTAAGAGGAATGATGTCTATGATGCAGTTTCGAGACTAGTAGGGATGTTCATAATGTCTTCCAGATCTAGCATGCAGTATATGGAAGCATTGTGGGATACAAGGAAATATTCGTAGCACGAGGATTCTCACAGAAAGAAGCCATAGACTACGAAGAGACATTTGCACCAGTGACGAGTCAAGTACATGTAGAGTAGCCACTAGGACTTGAGATACATGACAGGGAGACTCATGTGTGCAAATTAAAGAAGGGATTGTACAAGCTCACAGATGGGTGTGATAAGAACTTTTCAACAAAGTTCAAGATAGAGGATATTGGTATCCAGTTTCCCTAGTTGGATACATAGAATACTAGTCGCAGAGGAAGCTACTTGTCAATCCATTAGAGAATGTTTCAATACATAGAGTACAAAAGGAAGAGGGAGAATGATGCTCCCCTTAAGAGGGAGTGACTGCAGAAAATCCAAAGGTTCGACATGGTACAATAGGATGGACAACTTATTGATGGCTCTAGGATTTACCAAGAGTAAATCGGATTCCAACCTTTACTTCAAGGTTGAAGGAAAAAGACCAGTGATGCTCCTGTTATATGTCGATGACCTGTTCCTAACAGGAAAAGAGAAACTCATTAAAGATGCAAGAAGAATACATGCTCCTGAGTTTGAGATGAAGGACTTGGGTATGATGCACTACTTTCTAGGAACAAAGGTGTGGAAGAGTACAGATGGAATCTTCCTTGGACAAGGGAAGTATGCAGTGGAGATCCTGAATATGTTCGAGATGATGGACTGCAAGGCCATGGACACACCTATGGCATTGAACCTGAAGCTATTGAATGATGCTTCATTTGAGATGGTTGATGCCACAATGTATCGTTAGATGATTTGTTCATTAATGTTCCTAACAAATAAAAGACCAGACACATGCTTTTCTATGAAAAAACTAAGCCATTTCCTGATGGATCCGTGACATGCTCACCTAGTTGAAAATAATGCACTGAGGTAGTTGAAGGTTACAGTTGAGTATGGGATCATGTATGATATGAATCAGAAGACTAACCTGCATGGGTATGTTGATTCAGATAGTAGCGCCACTGAAAAGAAGAGCACCTTAGGTTGCTTCTTCAATTTCATATCGAGTATGGGCTACTGGTTTGGCATTATGCAGTCCTGCGTGGAACTAAGTATAGCCGAGGAAAAATATGTTTGCACTTACTCGGCTAGTTGTGTGGTAGTATGTTTCTTTTGAAAGATACTATTTGATTTGATTGATTTGACTTTCATTTTTGTATGATGCAAAGAGGAGTAGTGAAGCTCTAGTGTGTACTTCAGATTGAGATTCTTTCCAAGGGGAAGTGATGAGTCTGAGAGCCTTTTCGACATGGTGGCAGGCTAGGCCTCCCATGGTGGGATGTAAGTGTTGAGCATTTCTAACATGGTAGAAGGCTGAGCCTCCCATGGTTGGATGTAAGTGCTGAGCCTTTCCGACATGGTGGTAGGATGGGCCTCCCATGGTCAAATGTAAGCGCTGAGCCTTTTCGACATGGTGGCAGGTTGGGCCTCCCATGGTTGAATGTAAGTGCAGATCCTTTCCAACATGCTGGAAGGCTGTGCCTCCCATTGTCGGATGTAAGTTCTAGAGTGTTTTCGATAGGTTGGCAGGCTGGGCCTCCCATGGTAATATGTAAGTGGTGGAGCCTTTCCCAAATGGTAATAGGTGTGTCCTACCATGCTGATGGATGTAAGTGATGGAATCCTTTCCTAGATGGTGGTAGGTTTTTCCTACCATGCCAGTGAATGTGAGTGTCGTGTTATGTATATCTGGGCTGTGCTCCGTGTGATGATGAGGTAATATTATGGTACACACATGTTGTAAGGAATGTAATCAGTCCTGGGATGCTCCTTCAGGTTTTGCAATGGAATATAATCAGTCATGGGAGATCCTACAAGTTTTGCAAGAGGACTGTAATAAGTCCTTAGATGTACCTCCTTGATGGCTTGCTCCCAGTGAAGATAAATACCTGGAAGAGGGTTAGGCCTACATCCAACATGAAAAAGTATGGGTTAGGCCTACATCCAACATGAAAAAGTATTGGCACTATAGATGAAGACCTCGCAGAGGCTTAGGCATACATCAAGAATGAAAAAGGGCTAGCACTGTAGAAATTTCTGATGACAGATAGTATGGGACAATAAGCAAATTATAAGAAGATGATGGTAGCATTGAGCAGCTATGATGAAGACTCTATGACTCGATGATGATAATGATGCGATGAAGATCTGCACAGATGTGTTGATGATTGTGTAGAGAGAGAATACCTTCCTAGTTAAGAGGAAGTGTTGATGTATTTGTAACTTCGAAGGATATTTTGATGTATATTATCATTGTATGTTGTTGTACCTCCATTGGGGATGTGTTTTACCCATATAGAGGATGTCTAAATTGAGTCTAGACCTTGAGGTACAACCTCTGTTGTAAGTTGGGGAAATAGTCCCCAGTGTAACATTATGTAATATGTAATTGTGGTCTCTCTAGGAGAAGTGGGCCCCATGTGAGATGGAATATAGGCTTGAGTCTTATATTTCGTTAGTGACTTGAAAGGGTATATATAGGGAGGCACTCTCCCTCATTTATACACACTACATACACTCTCAAATGCGTTTGAGAGAGAGAGATAGTCAAAGGAGGAGAGAAAGATAGCTGCTAAACATTTCTTATTACTGTTTTTGATCATCTTACTATTCTGAAGAAGTTTGTAGGGTTTTCTCCTTTATGGTTTCTCCGATGAAAATTTTTGTGTCTTGTGTATATTTTATATCTTATGCATTTTGTTGTACTTGTTATTATTTTAGATAAAGATCCTAGATAATCTAATCAGATCTTAAGAAAATGTAACAGTAACCACACACATCTTGAAAGAGTGGTGGCAAGAGGGGAAGTGGACCACCTTATGGACCACCTTAATATTGCTGAAGATGAAGAGATTGATAAATTGGAGATTGAGTTGGTCCCATAAAGAAAATCAAAGCGTATATGTGCAAAGATTAGGTGCACTTTGGAAATTTTGATTGTTAAGATTAGTGCAAAGCTAAGGCGTACTTTGAAAATTTTAAATTCAATAACAAGAACATTCAGCCAACTAATGAAGAAAGTTCACAGTGGTCCAATTCTGTAGAGAGCTCAAAGAGTAGAAACTATGAAGAGAGCAAAGAGAATAGCTGCTACAAGGAAGCATATATGTGAAACACTTGTTCTTCAGTAATCCATAAACCGTCTGAAGCGTAGCCTTTCTATGAAAGGATTTAAAATTCTTTGCACAAACTGTGGTCAACAATTTCATCGCAGACATTATTGTCCATCTTTGAAGGATGTGTGGACAAACTGGTCACAACCGTCAAACTTGTGGGTGAAACAAAGAGAAAAGCAAGTATAGAACTTACAGGAAAAGATATAGTTATGGAATTTGTGGAGAAGCTAGACACAACAGTAGGACATGTTCCCTAGAACAACCTAACCGAAAGTTACATTGGTAAGCAAAAGGAACACTAGATACAGGGCTACTATAACGCATGCAATCGTTATTCATATCTCATTATTCATAACTCAGATCAGTTGTGGTGGTCTGCTATATTTATTTCACTCACGTTGTAGTTACCATAACTGATTACAAGTATTCTTGTACTAGTCTCATAGCTGTTGAATTGGCAATCCTTATTTTGTGATAGACTATGATGAAGAGGAGGTTGTGTCCGAAACATTACAGCTGGAAGATGACTTTGACCTCTAAGAAAGGGGATCTAATGAATCCCTTGGGGTTATGGTTTAGGATTCAGATGATGATATCATTTTGGATACTAGTTACTGTTAGAGTGCCAAATAATCTTGGAATTAATCATAGCACAAAGGGATTAATAGTGAGGGGTGAATTTTCTAATATGAAGCTTGAAGGGGTGAATATACCTCAAGGTACATTTTAATAGGGCAATTTAGTCTCTAATGTATTTTGTTTGTTATTCCCTGCAAGTAGGGAATTACTTATTCAGGTGGGTTTTGATTTTTTTCAACATGTCATTCCAATTTTTTTTATGTTATGGTTTTTATTTGTTTTTCTAATATTTCAATGCCCAACTCTCTTATTGTCTTAAAAAAAACTTTTTGTTTTTTGAAAATCTAATATTCTAACACAGAACAGAACTTTCTGCAGACTATTTTTAATACACTCGTGGAAAGATGCATGGATCAATGTATGAGGAGAAGCAGGGTAGCCAGATGCATGGTTATTTTTAAGATTGTTTCTCCACGATTTAATACATGTCCTAATATTTTGAGATAGTTTCTTTTAATACATGTCCTAATATTTTGAGATAGTTTCTGCCAGTCAAAAAAAATAGTTTCTCAAATACCTTTCATTTAATTTATAAATGTGTTGTTCCCTTTCTAAGAAACTAAACTGAATACAAAATAATTTTGGTTTTTAAAGTATTGCAATATTTAAACCTACCAGGACCCTAAATTCATAATAACCCATTATATATTGTGATGCTAATTCCTCTTCTTGGAAGCTATTATAATGGAGGGAGGAGCTCATGGAGCAAGCACGGAGGAGTTCAAAACGTTTGGGTCGATAATTTTTATAATGGATGGAGGAGGTGATGGACCAAGCACGGAGGAGTTCAAAAAGTTCTCGTCGATAATTTTGAAGTATCGATTTTGCAGCTTGCATTTTATGCAGGGTCGGCGGCCTCCTCTTCGGATATGACACAGGTAACTTCAGCGACACTGTTTTTCAGGGCATTAAAGTTAATTAGGGATATTGAATGGCTGAGTTCGATAAACTCTGTTTTATCAGCTGGATTCTTTTTAAGTCCGTGGTTCTAAATTTCAGAAGTGATATCTGGGGCTTTGCTGTATATTTCAAGTGATTGAGAAGCAGTAAATAAAAACTCAATCTCGTAGGTAGTCTAGATCTGAAAAATAGCCATTGCATGGGCCTAGAACTTCAATAATTCATTTGAAAAGAAAGATCAGGTTCGTATTTTGTGCTTTCATATTAAAAATTCTATAAACAGGAAGAATCATGTTGACAAATTGGTGGCGATTCTGAGAAATATCTATCCTCTATCCTGAAGAAGAAGTGGAGGTTGAAACCAACCCCAATAATAATATTTCACTACTCTTACATTATTTTGAATACCATTATAATAAATATTTTTTCTGTTTACATCGGGCCCATTTTGTGCTTCTTGTTTTATGTTATTAGTGTGCTTTTTGTTTTCTCTTATTATTATTCCCTCAAGGGAACTACGTATTTATGGGAGTTTTGATTTTTATGATATGGTTTTCGTTTTCCCAATGTTTCAATGTCCAACTCTCTTATTGTCTAAAAAACATTTTATTTGAAAATCGGATATGCTTCCAATGCTATCTAGGGGAGACAGAACCTAAGCCTACATTATCTGCACTAACTTGATGTTCAATGTCAAGTCTAATGCTAATTAATAATCAATTTAACTACAATGTGATTGGAAAAAAACTTCAAAGTGGAGTGAACTTCAGGAAATCCTCCAAATTCCAATATGAACTATCTACACTCTTCAAATTGGAGGTATTTAATTACAACAGTGAATAACATTTCCACCGTGAATTTGGGAGCTTGGTTGTTTATGTAGTTTTCACATTTTGGCATTTGAAGTGATAATTGATTTTTCCAAGTATAAGGGAATCTACAAGCATTCGAAGTGATAATTGATTTTTCCAAGTATAAGGGCATCTACAAGCATTCAAAGGTTCTATGTATGGGCTTCTTTACATAACACAATGTACACTAGGTTTTCGGTTCTGGCATCCAAGCATAAAGAACCACCACCAAACCCTTAATGTGTTGTTTTAGTAACTCATGAGTTTGCAAACAAATTACAATTTTTATAATCGTACTGAAGCTAGTTTGAATTCTCAAGGATTTTCTTTACAAATTTGTAAAACAAAAGCATTGTATATACACATACCTTAGCCGTGGTATAATTTATTTGAAGTGGCAATCCTTCGATTTAAGCTTCTATTCATGAGTATCCTCTTCTGGATTTGGAGGCCATAAACTATCAAACCCATCATTCCAACCAAGACATTAGAGATAAACATTAGCTATAAAATAGACCTTTTTCTAGAGAAATAAAGTAAAAAAAAAAAAATCAGGTATAATTAAACAATATAGATATCATTGAATGGCGTAGTGTCGCATCCCTCTATAATTCAAAATCCTCATATAACTGATGGGTTCCCTCATAAAATTACCGAAGACTCATCATTAGACCAAGAATCGAAGAATATTGTAGAAGGAGCAAGTCGACACAAGTCGACTTGAACAAAGACCGACTTAGTCAGCCGACTAAGTCGATGGACTGACTAAGTCGGTCGGCCGACTAAACTTGTTAATTAAGTCGGCTAACTAACAGTCGTGTCGGTTCACTGAACCGACAGGTAGTTATTCTGTAACTGTTTGTAACTTGTATATATTAGGCTGTTGAGCCACACAAGAACTCAGTTCAGTTCTGTGCTTTGTATGAACTCAATGTAATAAAATATTATGTTCTATCGAATCTGTTCTTGTCTTCTGTCTCTGTTTATATTTGTGTATGTTTTAGTATGTATTATTGGTAACCTTATGTGATTTGTGAGATTACAACATTGGTTCCGTTGCCGGTAGTACATGTCTAGAATATCTGTTCACATATGATACCAGAGCAGGAGATAAAGGACTGGTGGGAGCGTAAGATTGCCAATTACTTACAAAATTACGCACGTAGGAACAGACTAACAGTTGCAGAAGCCAAAGCCAGATTTTTCACCGAGACACACGAGAAGTTTGTTGAATCCGTGCCACAACTACTGAAGCAACTCATGGATGAAAAAGACTGACGCAACTAAAGACGAACAGTTGCTGGAGAAACTTATTCGAGGGGGTAGGACAAATCTGTCGGAGTTGTGTGAGAAGATCGCCGATGACTTCTGTGAAGAGCAAGCAATCGAAGATAGAACCTCAGTGGAAACTGTAAAAGCCAAATTCTACACAGATTTCACTGACCAATTTATGTGCTCTTTACCGACCTTGCTGTTCAAGTTCCTGATAGAGAAAGGAGCAGGCCATATCATCGAACCTCGACCACCATTGTACGAACCGCCATCAAACACTAATTGGGCAGAGAAGAAAAAGAAGTGGGAGAAATTCATCGCTGAAAGGGAGTGGGAATACTTCTTGAGAAAATAGACAGAACTATCCGAGCTTTCTAAAAAGCATCGGGTAGGCTATGGGGGGGTAGCTGGTCGTGTGTCGGAGGGGGAGCATAGTGGATACCAGTCAACCAAGCCAGTAATGAACAGTCGACCGAAGAGGACTCGCAGGAATCATATTGTATGAAAGTATGTCGGACATTTAGAAAATCGAGAGGGACGAACGACAGCAAAGAAGGGAAGCCAGAAGTGAACGAGCCGATGAGCTACGTCGAGAACAAAACCCTAGGGAGACCGACCGTGATGAGAATCCACCAGATTTAGGTCATGACCGACAAGAAGAAGGCGTAGAGGAAGAGACGGCCCCTAAGGATGAAGAAGTGTGGATAGAGCAGCAATAAGCTCTCCAAATAACGATTCCCGACGAAGTAACCCTATCCCCAGCCAATTCACATACCGTAATATAGACTATTATTGAAGACGACCTCCGACTGAGAGCTGGTGACATCACAATCTGGAGTCGACTCGGTGATGAACCGTACCCGGGCCGACACCTTGTCATTCACTGACCGGTCGAAGGGAACTGGGTGACCTTTCAAACGGCACCTTCCTTTCGCAGTATCCACTTTCTCCTCCCGACACATGAAGGAGCACCCCCCCTGCCACAAACAACTTTAGAAGATACTCAAGAGTCAGACCTGAGCACACAAAGTGATAGTGGGCCGTCGAGAAGACAAATTATCAACAATCTGCTGTACGACAAGAAAGAATCGACCACCGATGGAAGCACAAGTTCCGTCGACCAAAACCCCATCGTCACCCCCACAGGTTCGACCGTATCAACAACCCCACCTCTTTCCCCACCACCCACACCACCCACCCCGCCAACTTCTGAAAGTAGTGATAGTGATTCAAGCATGGGTCACGGCACTGCTCACATTCCTCTCTATGAGGGGGATGAAGACCCCAGACAACATTGGTTCGTCTGCGAGTCAACCTGGGAAGCCAACCAGGTCACAGATGAAGAACGACAGATGGCCCAGTTCGGAGGGGCCCTACGCAAACGAGCATTGACATGGTTCATGACATTCACAGAAAGAACCCCCAAAGCAACCAAAGCAGAGATAAAGGCGCAGTTCCTATCCTTTTTCAAAACTCCAGACGCTAAGCACCTGGCGGCCAAAAAGCTAAAAACAACCCAACAGAAGCCAGGAGAAACTGTCCGAGACTATGACAAACGCTGGAAGGACCTACTGAGCCAACTAGATTATGTTATTGACGAACAATTATTAATTCAGTGGTTCCTTGCAGGTCTATCACAGAAAGTTCGCCGACATATCAGTCTGGAAACTTTCAAGGCATATGAAGACGCGCTGACAAAAGCTTTGCAGGTCAAGATGGACGAAGACATCCCTGCATATCCAACAGACCACCACCTGGAGGAACAGCTAGAAAATGTCCAGAAGTCTTTAAAAGAGTTGACCCCGAAGAATGAAGAGATCTGGTGTACAAACTATTCGACGGCCGGTCATTCAAAAGATACTTGTCGACAGCAGTACAGCCAACAAGATGTCCGTTTTGTGCAGACTCAAGCGTTTTGCGACATCTGCCAGGAACGTGGAGACCATTCTACAGCTGACTGTCCATACAACATGAAGAATGGAAAGGCCTCCTAGTGTGCCATCTGCGAGACAAAAAGGCACAACACGGCCGACTGTCAACTGAACCTGAAAAATAGATAGAACTATCAGGCCGTTTACCAAACAAACGCAGTAGTACAGACTAATGAGCAAAGCAATCCAAACAATCAAAATTGGCAACAAGCTAACGGCCGACGATATGAACGTCGGTATGACAATCGATCACAAGGGTTTGGAAGAGGTCAATTCGTTGGGACTCGAGACATATGCACTCGTCGACCTAGCCAATGCTTCATTTGTTATAAAGAGGGGCACAGATGCACAGACTGTCCGTACAAGGATAGAACTGACCTGAAATTCTGTACGCATTGTGGAGTAGGCGATCACTCCTTGGAGGATTGTCCTACTATGTTGGAAAAAATTAATATGAAAAAGAATGTTAATGTCTTGTCCTGTGTACAAAAGCATGATGTATTACATACTAAAAATCTGCATATTGTCACTCGTCAAGGCACAAAAATAGGGCCTGATAACCCCCAAATCAGCAAAATACAAGACATAAATAATTATCCAGACCTTATCAAACAAAAACACACCTATCAAGAGGCATCACACATATTTCAAAACATTGCACAGCAAGAAGACATTATTCACAGTCGACTTAGCACGACACAGCAGTTAACCCATCTCATTCAAACAGATGAGTCGGTAGCCCACTTCATTGATTTATTGCATCAAATCAAAAATGCTAACCCTGAAAAACAAACTAAGAACATTTTTAACCTAAATCAAAAAGACAAAAACGATGTCAACCCTCTAGTCGACCTAGAAATCGAAGGTTTTCATGTCTGACAAGTGGTGCTTGATTTCGGGTCGTAGGTGAATATTATGACCCGAGACACATGGGAAAAGATGGGAAGACCTTGACTCTATGAGTCAGGCATTTATCTAAAGCTGGCCGACCAAGGTCTCATTGAACCCATTGGGGTTTGGAAAAACGTAGACACAACCATCAAAGGAATATCCACCAAGGTTGATTTCGAAATTATTGACCCAAAGGAAGGATCTAGCTCCTTCCCAGCGCTTGTAGGTCGACCTTGGGGTCGAAAGATGAAAGCCTCTATCTCTTTAGACAAAGAACGTATTAAGCTCAAAGGAAATGGCCAAAAGGTCATAGTACCTATCAATCCCTCCCAAGGACAACCTTGGGTTGAACCGATTGATGAGGAAGTCGATATCCGACAACTTTATCAGATCGAGAACAATACCGACTATACTGAACAAAACTCCCAAGGGGAGCTTTACTTAGGTAACCCAGAGTCAGTCGGGTATAATTCAGACGCTGAACTCTATGACTGGGAGATAGAAAACTACGAAACACAAGCAAGAGGGTGCTGGACTATTCAAACAGTACAGAAAAAACCCACCCGACAGTGCTTCATCGTATCGCTTATACCTAAATTTTTTGAAAAGAAACAAAGGGAACGCCCTACCTTACAACCCACGAACTTAAAAAATACTCAACTACCCCGGTATAAGGAGAGGGACTCCCCAGTCATGCATGTCGAATAAGTCTCTAAAAATATTGGAGAACATGGTCGACTGCAAAGCTTAGTGGAAACATTTACAGGTCAAGCAGCTAGATGGTGGGATACCCATCAATAAAAACTACAAACCTGGACAACTGCTTCAACCTTCTTTGTCGAACGGTTTGGAGGAAATAAGTTAACACAGGAAGCTCAAATCCCTATCTTCACTCAAGGCCAGAACCCAAAAGATCACATTAGGACTTGTGAAAAGGAGTGGAAAAGACTTGGTTACAAAGACGAGAGAGCCTGGCCCCATTTTTTTCCTTCAACCTTAGACGACTTACCTAACAAATGGTATAAAATGGAGGAATCTAGGGGAGAAACCTTCTTTTGGCAGGAATTGAGAGACAACTTTATTAAAGACTTCCAGTTTACACCTCACAACGAAAACTTGGATGAAACAGCACAGCAAATCAAACAATTCCTCCAACCGACTGCCCCTCAACCCTACCCGAACCATCGACAGGTTAAGGACTGTAATACTATACAAACTACATCCCAACCACAGTCGACCTGCTTGCACTTAGAAAATGAACACACCACAGGCAAAAGCTTTAGATGGAACCCTCATCATAGTGAAACTAACAAACCTATCTATTCCATCTTGAAAGTCGAGACCACAGATAAACTCGACATTGACAGAATGACTGCAGCCGACTTTCCTGCTACATTCTCACAGTTCAAAGAGGGAAGTCGCCCGATCAATGAAGCTAAAGCACCAGAGTGGCTGGATGCAAAAGTAAAAACTAAGGAGGTCGACATTTCAAATGATGACCATCCAAAGATAGCTAAGATTGGAGACTATTGGAACGAACATCAAACCACTGAAATTGTAAACCTACTTCGAGAGTTCCAAGATGTCTTTGCACGGGACTACAAAGACTTAAAAGGACTAGTACAGGAAATGGGAGAGATGAAAATAGATACTAAACCTGATGTCCGACCTGTTAAGAAACGACCTTATAAACTAGCTCATAAGTATAAGGAAATAGTTAAGAAGGAAATAGACAACATGTTAGCAGCAGGAATCATTTACCCCATCGACCAGTCAGAATGGGCAAGCCCCATGGTCGTACAGCCTAAGAAACATGACCCGACTAGGTTAAGAATTTGTGTCGACTTTAGAGAGCTTAATAAAGTCACACTAACAGATCCCTTCCCAACCCCTTATGCTGATGAAATCTTGAATGAAGTGGCAAGACATGAATGCTACTCATTCACAGATGGATTTTCAGGCTATAACCAAGTACCTATAGCAAAGGAAGACCAGAAGAAAACGACATTTTTCTGTGAATTTGGCTCTTTTGCTTATAGGGTTATGCCTTTTGGATTAAAGAATGCCCCTGCAATCTTTTCCAGAATTGTTGTAAAAACTTTCCAAGAATACATCTATAAAACCATGGCAGTCTACTTCGATGACTGGACTATATATTCAACCTTAAAAGATCACTGCACATGGCTCCGACTTATGCTGGAGAGATGTCGACAGATCCAACTCTCCTTAAACATTAAGAAGTGTATCTTTATGACCCCCATAGGGATACTCCTAGGACATGTTGTGTGCAAATATGGTATTAAGGTTGGTTTTGCCAAAATTAAAATCATCCTCGACTTGAAGCCCCCAATAAACCCTAAACAAGTTCGGGTGTTATTGGGACATATAGGGTATTATAGGAAGTTTATCAGACATTACTTAGACATGACCTACCCTCTAGAAGAACTGCTAAAAGAAGATCAAGAATTTAAGTGGACGGAGGAATGCCAAATATCCTTCGACAAACTCAAGAGAAAACTGGTCGAAGCCCCCATACTTAAATTTCCAAATTGGTCTACCAAATTTCATGTACATATTGATGCATCAGGGATAGCTATTGGAACAATCTTGACTCAACCAGGGGATGATGGAATGGATTACCCAATAGTTTACAGCAGTCGAAAACTTAATAAGGCTAAAAAGAACTATTCGACCACTGAAAGAAAAGCCTTAGGTATGGTCTTTGCCATTCAAAAGTATCGACATTACCTGTTAGCCAACCCCTTCATATTTTACACCGACAATCAAGCGTTAAAATATCTGGTTAATAAACCCCTTCATCACAGAAGAATTTGTCGATGGCTACTTCTTTTACAAGAATTTGAGTTTGGAGTAGTGGTCCGACCAGGAAAGCTCAATGTTGGACCCGACCACCTATCCCGTATCGACACAGGAGAGGAACCGACCAGAGTCGATGACGACTTGCCGGACGCACATCTATTACGTATAGAAGCGGTACCAGACAAACTGGAAGAGATAGCACAATTCTTAGAGACAGGTCAGGCACCAGAAGGTATGAACACTAAGAAAAAACAAATCCTATCTATGAAGGCTTCCCCGTACAGCCTCATCAATGGATTTCTACATAAAATGGGGTTAGATGATGTCCTTAGAAGATGTGTACTCGACCATGAACGAGATCAAATCATGCACGATGGACCTGCAGGAGGACATTTTCAAGCCGACACAACTGCCAAGAAAATCCAACAGTCTGGATTATGGTGGCCGACACTCCACAGAGATTGTAAAACCTTTGTAAGTCGATGTGACAGATGCCAACGACTTGGTAGACCACTGCCGAGTACGGAAATGCCCCTAATCTCTGTAAACCCTAGCCTCACATTTGAAATTTGGTCCATAGACTTCATAGGACCATTCCCTGTCCCAGCTCGACGATCAAGTGCAAGATATATCATCACTGCAGTAGAGTATGTTACTAAATGGGCAGAAGCCGAACCTGTCGAAACATGTTCAAGCGAGGTAGCTGCTAGGTTCATCTATGAAAACATCATTACTCGATTTGGATGTCCCCTCACCCTGATCAGCGACCAAGGATGACACTTCATTAACAAAACCATCAAACACTTAACTGACCAGTTTCACATCGACCACCGTCGAAGTACAACATACCACCCTCAGTCGAATGGTGTGATTGAAGCCTTCAACAAAACATTGACAAAAGGGTTAACAAAAATATGCAATACCGACAAAGATTACTGGGATGAGAAAATCCCTGCAGTCTTATGGGCATACAGGACTGCGTATAAACGGTCAACCGAGCAAACTCCCTTTCGACTGGTATATGGCCAAGAAGCAGTCGTCCCCCTACACTTTCGACAGCAGGCACCTATTGTAGCTCACCTACTACATATCGATGTCGAGCATGCAAGAAAGGATCAACTGTTCCAACTTAGTAAGCTAGAAGAACATAGAGTTATGGCTATTCAACACCAGGAAATCCAAAAACAACAGCAAAAATCCTGGCACGACCGTAACATCAAGAACAAAAACTTGTCGGTCGGAGACCTTGCTCTACTCTATAACAGTCGAGTAAAAGGAAAACTAAAGAAACTGCACAAAGAATGGATGGGACCCTATGTTGTTGAAGAAATCCACCCCAATGGTTCAGTCCGACTAAAAACATTACAGGGCCTAGTATTTCGGAAGCTCGTCAATGGAGCCCGACTTAAATGATACAAAAACTGATATCTTATTAAAAAATAAAAAAAAATATATAACGACCGTAACTGTCACCGAAAACCTATAAAAAGTTCGAAAAAAAAATTCTAAAATTCCACTCAAAAATATCCAGTATGACAGCAACCCACCCCTTCGACAACCGATATCATTTTCATCGACCATCCTCATCGACCAGTCATGCCGACCGTTTTCATCATTGACACCAACCGTTGACCTCGAGAGTCCCATCACACATTAATGGCCTCGAGCACCGAACCAGATCCCCCAAATCACACTCGAGTATTACAGTTGGACTGTCAAGTCCGCCATTAATACAACCAGTTCGACACTCCACCATTCCCACGCCTATAAATACTGGACCGTCGAAAGTTCATTCACCACACCCCTTACACACAGAGCATTCGCATCCTTCGTCGACGAGCACCCACACACCCTGTTCAAATTCCGACCAATCCGAAATCATGGCACCCAAACTCACCCGTGCTGCGGCGAAGGCCAAGGAGTTGCAGGCCAAGGACACACCCTTGGTTCAAAGACTGAAGAATATCAAAACTGCAAAAGTCCAGGAGGGTCCATTTCAGAAACTCTGGGCCGAAATCCAAGACTGGGCATATGAAGGAAGTAAAATGACACAGGTTGCGGAAAAAGTCCGGAACAGTAGCATTCTCCAGTACCCTAACGCACCATTGATGGCCAGCTTCGGCGGGACGAAGGAAGCCACTGTAAAATTTATTATCAGTCGTTACCACAACGGCCGATTCTATTTCGAACAGCCGATTGACATCACTGGGGATGTTATTTCGGCGCTTACGGGTCTGTCAAACAGAGGCGACCCTGTCCCAATTGGGATTAAGGAAGGACTTGTCCAAGAACTCACAGGCACACCGACTGGAAAAAATTCTAAAGGACTAATGATAGGACAGATTGCGACCCGAACACCACAAATTGTGGCAAAAATCATCGCAATCACCCTTACCTTGGCCGGTCGAAGTAGCGACCTTAAATTAGAGATGCTGGAGGCGGTCGACACAATCGCCACCAATGGAAAATTCTACCGATGGGGAGACTATGTCGCCGACATGGTCAAAACCATCTGTGAATGCTGCCAGGAGACGGGAGGTATTATCAAATTCTCCTCCCTGATTATCTGGATAGTCATGTATCACTTCTTCCCGGAAGGCAGTCCAGTCTTCCGGGAGCCGACTAGATTTGAAATGCACCGCTTCAAACCTTTCTCACAAAAAGGCACCCTGCATGAACTAGCACAGGGAAAAGTCTTTTTGGAGACTTGGTTCCAGCAGTTAAAGGTTCGGATGACGAGGTGGAGGGTGCCCCAAAACATCTGACGAAACCTCCCTGCCGACTCACATATCCAGTTAGCACTTGACCATACATCAGTATGGTACATGCGAGGTCAAGACCCCAAAGCAAAAGACCTCGACTACTACCCGACAATAGAACAAATTTTCAGAGAATTAACCCGACAGGAAGGAACAAAGGTACCAATTCTGGAGGCTGCCAAAAAGGTCGACTTCTCTACCATCGAACCGCTGACCGACCAGGAGAAGGAGGAGGACTACGAGCTTAATCTGTATATCAGTACCTTCGTCTCGGAGGATGTCCCGACCGTGACCACTAGTTGGGTGCATATTACTGTCAAACCTCCAACTGCACAGGCCGTCGACCCTCAGCCAACAGAACAACAACAACCAACCATACAAACGCAGCCAACAATGCAACAGACAACTCCTCCGGCTCCTGCAATCGTCAAACCCACTCCAGAACCCCAAGGTGAAGTCGAAGAGGATGACCCTGAGTATGCCCTATCAAAGAGCAACATCAAGAAGCTTGCTACGGAGATAGCGTTTTCCAGGAAGAGACTCAAGACACAAAAACAACAAACAGGCAGGGGTAAGCGCAAGCTTATTCTTAACTCATCCGACGATGACGAGGAACTCGCAGCAGCGGCTGTCGACATTGTCGAAGATTCCCGCACTAATAAAGTATCGGTTGAAACCCAGTTTCAATGATATATTGAGGCAGGCGCCCCAGAAGGTAGGCCCAAGAAACCTAAAACACAACAGATGCTTGAAAATGTTGTCGACCTTGTGTTGACCCCCCCTCCTCCATCCCCGATGCGTGTGGTCGAAGAACAAGCACAGGCAGAACAGTTGGGCGACCCCATGGAAGACTATCAAAGAGAAATTCCGGAGGCACTAAGAGCCAGGGCCGACAAAGACGCTAAGCTCAGAGCCTTCTTCGCGACACTACCTACCCTGTTCCATTCGGCACAGAAAATACGGACGACAACTCCTCTGAAAGCACACCAACAAATCTACGCCCAAGAAACAACGACATTCACTAGGATCGATGATGGAGGCGATGTGATTGGATCCATCCACTCTGTCACAGAGCCAATATTCACCGACGCCCAGAACGAACCACCCACGTCACCATCGAAAGCATGTATCTCTTCTAAACAAAGCCCACCAAACAGTCCCGTCACCCTGTTGTCCCTTACTCCATCTCTGCCACCATCATCTCCACCACCTCTGCCACCCCCTGACTCACAGCCAACCCACCATCAGCCTCACAGCTGGAAGAAGTCATACCAACTCCTCCAGCAGAAAAACCACCGTCCCCCATACCCCCTCCTCCTCAAAAAGAAACTCCCCCGACTTCTCTACCACCTCCCCAAGCAGAGCAACCCTCGGCCTCCATTCCACCAACTACAGATCCCACTTCAACTACTGCAGGTACCCAAGAGCCACAGATAGACACTCAGAAGAAAAAGAAAGACCATCATAGAACATCCGGCCTGAAGATTAGCTTAAAAGATGCAAGTTTGCTAACCGACTCAGAGGTCGGCCAACTACTCAAAACTTTGACCAAAGAGTCAAAGAAGAGGACGGTCACCAAAAGTAAAGAGCTCAAAGACAAGGAGGCAGTACAGGTCGAGTTTCTCAGCAAATGCAGGTCTCTTGCACAATCTGTTGTCCCAGGCCCTGTCGAAGACGCTACAGATCGACCTCTGGAAAGGGCATACCAGCTATTTGAAAGCATGGTGTCGACTATCCAGACACATCTCGAAGAGACTAAGGCAGAGCAAAAGGAAGAGACTGCCCGACTACTCCTGACACAGCACACTGCATTTTCCGAAGCCTACAAAGTCTTACAGGACCATATGCAGGAATCCATTGTTACTGAGGAAGTACTGAGAGACTGGCCTACTCATTATGGGAAAGTCTATCATCAGACCAGGCAGACGAGATAAGATATTCAGGCCTTGGAGGGACGTAAGTCGACAGAGGCAGCAATGAGGCAGACCATTGACAAGCAGATTGTGATGGAAAACAACAAACTGCAGAAGCTAGAACGAGAAGCTCATTAGTGGGTTTAGCAAGCCCTTCCAAACTTAGAAACGGTCGACAACATCTGCCCACAGATGCAAAGACTCCTTCATGCTGCAGAAGACTAGAACCAGATGCTGGGTCCCAACATGGAGCACATTGCAGAAATGCCCATGGCAGGAAAGATGTCGGTACTTTCAAATCTGACTACTCTGACGATCGACATCCAGAAGGCCTTGCAGACCTGGACAGATTTCCAGCACCAGCTTGCCGTCACTGCACCAGCAATAGTCGAAGTATGAGTCCAGCGAAGACCGACTATCCGTCTGCACAGTCCACCTCAGTAGCCGTTGCAGGGTTCGACAAAACAAACATTTTTTGTACCTCCCTGTTTCTTCGGGACGAAGAAACATTTTGTTTGTGGGGGAGATGTAGAAGGAGCAAGTCGACATAAGTCGACTTGAACAAAGATCGACTTAGTCAGCCGACTAAGTCGATGGACCGACTAAGTCGGTCGGCCGACTAAACTTGTTAATTAAGTCGGCTAACTAACAGTCGTGTCGGTTCACCGAACTGACAGGTAGTTATTCTGTAACTGTTTGTAACTTGTATATATTCGGCTGTTGAGCCACACAAGAACTCAGTTCAGTTCTGTGCTTTGTATGAACTCAATGTAATAAAATATTCTGTTCTATCCAATCTGTTCTTGTCTTCTGTCTCTGTTTATATTTGTGTATGTTTTAGTATGTATTATTGGTAACCTTATGTGATCTACGAGATTACAACAAATATCAAGAGCACGAGCCATTCCATCGTTAACTCAAATGTCAAAAGGGAAACTTGTCCATGCTTTACCTCAAAGTTCCACAAACCTCCTCCAACTAATCACTCATTATATCCTCTAGATACATTGTTTTATTAGATATTCATTCATATATCCAATGGGTCTAATTTGATTTCATTTGATGATTTAATTAGGATTTGAAAACATACGTTGCCTATAGGAGCTCATGACACTCAACATTAAACCAAATAAGACTTGACTTTAATAAATGAATGCCTATTTGTTTATCTCATACTTAATTTAGAATCTTGCTACAATGAATATGTCCTAACATGTTAACCACAATGATGCTTATTTCATTTCCAACATGCATATCCGGTTTCGAACCCGATATATCTTGGCTCATACATAATAACCTACTTAGTACATATGCAGTAACAATGATAGTTGAAGATCATTTCGATGAATGGGTGAATTATCCTTCAAAATACTTCATGTAAAGGCATATCCTTATCCACTTTTAGAGATGCTAGTATGTAATATGTCTGAATTATCTAACATATATTATTTGTTCCACATATATTCTTTGTTTCTTGTCTCTATTGAAGAAAATTGGAGATAGATATTTAGCTCGTCTATCCTCGTAGAGAAAAAAACTATGTCTAGTTTATGGAAGTTGAAAAACACATCAATATATACCCTATACCTGACAATTTATTACAAGGAGGTTTGTTATTGTTCATTGCTGAGAAGCAGGCTTCTCAGAAGCCATCTTGAGTAAACGAACCTTGTGATTGTTACGTATAACTCCTCCATTGGAAATGGTAACACCCATCAAGATCATCATCATTTTTTGTAGCCAAAAGAATGTGCACTCGTAGTTGCGAGATGTGGGGAAGGTAGGGGAGTGCCACTCTCTGATTCAACGACAATTTAAGCTTCACTTACAACTCAAATTAACACTTACAACACTATAATAGCTGGTTGTTACAGCTAACAACTCTCATAAAAATCAAATCAACTCCTACAAGACTGTTGCAGCTAGCGATTATAGCTAACCATAATCTATAGGACTATAATAGCTAGCTGTTACAGCTGGCAATTATCTATAGAACAGTAACAGCTGAGTTTCAACTGACCTTTTGAAAACTTTTAGATAACCCCTGCATTCATAAGCTTAACACAAGTATTCTACTCAAACAATAAGCCACATTAACATAAAATAAGCTTCGATTTCTCATCAATCTTACTTCAAATATAAGTTTGGGATTACTAACTCAAAACACAGTAAAAGACAAAAACTACACAGTAAAATTCAGAGTTTCAACTCTATGTATTTCTCAGTGTGCTTCTATATCTCTATATCTATTTCTCTATTTTGTTGTCTGGTGTTTGTTTGATCAAAATTACAATGCAAGTATTTATACTATTTCTATCTAACTCGATCATTAAGTGTTGATTGACCCTTCGTAATACAAAAAATTAACTTTGACAAAAATGAAAAATTGTGATGCCTCCTCAAAATATTATATGCAATTGCTGACACAGTTCTGTAGCATCAAAACGAATTTTCACATTTTAATAATCCGATATTTGTTAGACAGTGTGAGGGTGAGGTGGTGTGGCGACTCTTTTGAATTCTGGCAGTTATAATTCTAGGCGGTGATGCCTTTTCAAAACTCCAATGGTTAGTGATCTAAATGGTGTTTCCTCTTTAGCATTTCAGCAGGCTGGGTGGTGGAGTAAATAACTGATTCCAACATTCTCTCCCTTAATTACTACACAAACAAAAAATTTTGCAATACTAACTTTCTGTTACAGCTTACAAACTCCAATGTTTTTCCTATGAAGTTCAAACAAATATTTTTCCAATGGTTTTGTAGGTAGGTCTCCAAATTGATTTTTAGATATGAAAAATTCCATACTGATTTCATTGTTGTTTATAAGTTCTCGAATAAAATGATACCTTGTATCAATATTCTTACTTATTTTATGAAAGACATGATTTCTTGATAGTGCAATAGGTGATTTATTGTCACAAGAAATTTGAGTTTGTTCATCTTGTTCATACTGTAACTTGGAAAGTGTTATTCTCATCCATGCAGTTTGACATGAAGCTATTGTTTCTGCAACATACTCTGCTTTAGCAGAGGATATGTTGATGTATTTGTAACTTCAGAATGTATTAACTTGTATATCTTATATTGTACTCTGATGTTCCTATTGGGAGAATCATTTTTATTTGATTGTACCCCGATGTTCGTATCGGGAGATTCATTAATATAGTAAAGTCATGTAAATTCATTGAGGTTAACCCTCTGTTGTAAGTCACGGCAATAGTCCCCACAATTGAGTTAAGGTTAACCCTCCTTGTTGATTGGAGGGAAAAGTCCCCACTGTTGAGGGGCACTAGGGTTATTAGACTCTCTTAGAGATGTCAACCCTGGTAATTAATTGTCAAGTCAGAAATTAGTATAAATAGAGAGTGATCCTCTCTATTTTACACATTCACTCACTCAATTTGGGTGCATGAGTGAGAGAGGAAGTGCTCACACAAGTGAGAGAGAGATCAATTGTTGGAGATCATCTTTTCTATCTTTGGGTCTTACTGCTGCCATTGGTTCTCATTTTGTCTCTGAGAAAGTTGCGGGGTTTTCTCCTTAATGGTTTCCTAGAGGAAAATCTTTGTGTTTCTTGTCTCTTGTGATTATTGCTGTGCATGTTATTCTCTCAGATTAGATCCTAAGATTATATTGCTTAAATGATAAAAATCTAACATCGTATCAGAGCTAACCTGAGAACAAGACACTGTACAACTACAGAATCTAGGGCTTCTTACTTTTTGGGTCTCTCTCCACAATCCATCAGCAAAAGGATGATAGGATAACTCTCCATTGAAGGGCACATCTTTCTATCAAAGTAAAATTTGATTCTGGGCATTTTTAGTTTTTGCTGAGGGAAATTAGGGCATTTCACAAAAGAGGAGTTTTTGAGTGAGCCCAGCATAGGATTGATCTCCTCATCAAAATCTAAGTTTAGAGACTAAGTTTGAGATTTTTGGTAGGGTAAAACTCTGGGAAAGTCAAACCCTAGTTTGACCCGGGGTCTAAAAAACCCTAAAATACTAAAACTGGTAGTTTTGGTACATTATCTATATCTTAGGATTGGAGAAGTCTCAGGGTTCAACATTTTCATAGGACAAAGCTAAAATCCGTATGTACTCTATGTAAAACTTTCAGCCTCATGTTCATTATATTCTTGGAAATATGTTTCCTCCAAATTAGGGTTCCAACCTCTTCTAGGATTCATACCTAAACAAGACACCTAGGGAGAATTGCTATATCTCGGGATACAAAGGTCCAAATGAAATTTATCGAGATGTTCCAGATAAGGCACAAACTTTAATTTATGTGGTAAAAGTTTCAGACCCTGATGATCAAACAGGGACATGTGGAAGTCTGTACAAGTTCGCTATGCTGAACAGTCCTGAAATAAGTCACTTTGGGGAAAACTATCATAAGTCCCAATTGCTGAAACAAATTCTAGTAAAACATGTGGGGTTAGAAATAGGATAGATGGGGTTACCTCAGTATGAAATTTCAGACACATAGGAGCATCTCTTTCAGAAATATAGCAGAAACAGTATGAGACATTTCTGCACAAGAAATTGGTAAACTAGGGTTTCCTGTTTTGGGACCTTCCCTCCACTGTTTTAAGAAAATGAGTACATTGGACAGATCGCCTTGAATATTCCTATTTTTCTATCTAATCATAAGTTTGAAATTCCAACTTTTGAAAATTAGGGTTTCTCTAACAAACCCTATTTCATCTAGCTCTCGAACTAGGATGGACACCTCAAATCGGTAAGATCCAATATTTTTCTATTTACAGTTGAGGTTCTCATTTCAAAATGACCAATCACACCATCTTGATGATAGTCTTGGTGAGGCTGACAACTTCCAACCATGGAAGTATATGATCTCACTATTTCTTGAGGGAAATGAATTGGACACCTACATAAGTAGAGAGGTTCCAATTACACAGGGAGATGAGGCTAAAGCCTTACACAGGAAGAACTTGCTCAAGGCCAAGAATATCATTGATGATTTAATCAAGGATCACCTTATACCACAAGTTTCTTCCCTAAAGACAACTAAAGAGATGTTTTGATTCATTGACCAAGTTATTTTAAAGGAAGAACATAAATCAAAAAATGACTTTGAGAAACTAGTTGAATAATGTGAAGAATGCAGAGACCATACAGTCATACTTTACATGTGTCTCTCAAATCAAAGAACAACTTGAAGCAGTAGAATAATAAGTGGAGAATGTAGAAGTTGTGATAACCACCTTGAATGGCCTCCTAGGATCATGGTATTCATTCATTCAAGGAATGTGTTCCAAAAGGAAGTAATTACTTACAACAGAGTCTGGGAAGAGAGCACACAAGAAGAAAGCTCGACTCCTAACAAAAGGAAAGAGAAGATGGGAGCAACTGAATACCAAGCTCTCATGATCCAAAGAAGATCCCTCGAGTGATGAGGAAGATGAAGAACTCAATTCTTGAAGAACCTCTTATCCATCTTAAGCATTTGGATAAGAAATGATGATTTTATGAATGAAGAATATGATGAAGCTGAAAGGAGTCTACTCACGAAAAAAATAAAAATAAGTATTCAATTGTCATTTCATGACATTGTTTTGTTATGCATTTTTTTATATTAAGTTGATGTATTATGCATGATAGAATGTTTGCATTAATGATAGTATACTACTAATATGTATGTTATGGATAAGTATCTCATGTTTCTATACAACTCTCCATTGCTACTTATCTAGAATGAAACCTTTTTTCTGACATATTGGATTAGCGCACAATCTCAATGATGTCTTGGTAGAGATGGAAGGCATCTAGAAAAGTTTTTGTGAGATATGGATGGATGTTGTATTGGCTAAAATAGTTGCATGATTATATCTTTATGCATCAGAATTTTCCATTGTGAATATGCCATATGAAATGTTTCTAGCTATACAAATGCATTTGACTTGCAGGAAAGATCGCATACAATCACCTACAAGAAAAGAAGGATGAGACTTGTTTTGAAGAACAAGTGATGACAGTTCAAGAAAGAATCCAAGATGAATAATAATGTGATCATACTTTCAAAGAAAGAAAGAGGCCTCAGAGACACTTCAGTTATGTGACATTGTTGAGTGACATCATTGATGCAGAGCCTTCCAGCTATGAAGAAGTAGCCAAGAAGAAAGGGAAGGAGAATACCAGTTCAAGAAGAATGATGTCTAGGGTGCAGTATTAAGACCTGGAGGGAAGTTCGTAATGTCTCTCATATGGATCTGCATGATCCAACATGCAGTAAATGACAACATCGTGGGATACAAGGAAAGATTCGTAGCATGAGGCTTCTCTTGGAAAGAAGGCATAGACTACGCAGAGACTTTTGTAGCCACTAGAAGTTAAGACACATGATAGGAAGAATCATGTGTGAAAATGAAAGAAGGCCTTGTACGAGCTCAGAATACACCCATAGGATAACACATACATGAGGATCTTGAGGATCACCTAGAGTGATGAAGATCTTAACCATTTCTACAAGGTTGAAGATGAAATCCTATAGAGGATGACAAGCTCACAGATGGGTGCGAGAAGAACTTTTGAAAAGGTTCAAGATAGAGTATCTTGGTATCCAGTGACCCTAGATGGATACATAGAATACTAGTAGTAGAAGAATCTACTTGTCACTCTAGTACATAATGTTTCAATGCATAGAGTATGAAAGGAAGAGGGAGAATGATGCTCCACTTCAGAGGGAGTGACTGTAGAAGATCTTGAGGTTCGACATGGTGTGACAAGATGGACATATTAATAACGAATCTAGGCTTTATAGAAAGTAAAGCAGAATCCAAACTTTACTTCAAGGTTGAAGGTGGAAGAACAACGATGCTCCTATTATATGTTGATGAATTTTTCCTGATAGAAAAGAGGAACTCATTAGAGTTGCAATAAGGAGACTTGCTGCCGAGTTCAAAGGACTTGGATATGGAGGTGTGGAAGAATGTGGATGGAGTCTCCCTAGGACAATGGAAGTATGAAGTAGAGATCCTAAAGAGGTTCATGATGATGGACTATAAGGCCATGACCACACCTATGGCATCGAACCTGAAGATATTGAGTGTTGCTTCATCAGAGTCGATTGATGCCATGATGTATCATCAAATGATTTGTTCCTTGATGCACCTGACGAATACAAGACTATATTTTTTTTTTGTGAACACATTGAGACATGTTCACCTGATGGTTGCAAAGCATGCAATGAGGTACCCAAAGGGTACAATTGATTATGGGATCAAGTATGAAGAAAACCAGAATATTAACTTGGAAGGTTATGTGGATTGATATTGGGCAGGTAGTGCCAATGATAGGAAGATAAATTCAAGGTGTTGCTTCATTATGATATTAGTGTGATATCTTGGTTTAGTAGGAAGGAGTCCTACATGGAACTAAGTACAACCGAGGAAAAATATGCTCCCACTTGCTCGACTACTTGGGAGAGAGGAGTAGTGAAGCTCTAGTTTGTGATGTAGATTGAGATCTATCGAAAGAGGGATTTCTAGCATAGCCGATGAGACAGCTTGTCTGAGCATAAAATATTGTCAAATCTCATAGGTGGCTTAGACATAAATGGTCTGGTAGGTTTTCCTCAAATGTAATCAGTCCTGGTGAAACTCGCATGTTATCCTTGGATGTAATTAGCCCTGATAGGATTCTGTGTTAGAAATGGCCAAAGTGAAGTTTGAGTACTTTAGGGAGAAGCTTGGTGTTCTCGAGATCGAGGTTACTTCCAAGGGGAAGTGATGAGTCCATGAGCCCTTCTGAAATGGATATAGGATTGGTTCCTCCCATGGTCAGATGTAAGTGTAGAGCCTTTCTGACATGTATGCTGGTTGTGTTCCTTGCATGGTCAGATGTAAGTGAAGATCCTTTCTGACATGTATGTTGGATTTGTTCCTCTCCTGGTTAGATGTAAGTGCAGATCCTTTCTGGCATGTATGCTGGATGTGTTCCTCGCATGGTCAGATGTAAGTGGAGAGCCTTTCTGACATGTATATTGGATGTGTTCCTCGCATGGTCAGATTTAATTGTAGAGCCTTTCTGACATGTATCATGGATGTGTTCCTCGCATGGTCAGATGTAAGTGTAGGGAATTTCTGACAAGTATGCTGGATGTGTTCCTCACATGGTAAGATGTGAGTACTGGTCCTTTCTGACATGGATCTAGGATGTATTCCTCCCATGGTTAGATGTGAGTGTTTGGCCTGCCTTTTTGACATGGATGTTGGATGTGTTCCTCCCATGGTTAGATATAAGTGTTGGGCAGGTTTTTCTGACATGAATGCCGGATGTGTTCCTCCCATGGTTAGATATAAGTGCTAAATAATATTAAGACCTACATGGAGGCTAGGCCTACAACCAACATGAAAATGGGCTGGCTCTGTAGAGCTTCTTGTGACAAGTAGAATTGAGAGATAGCAGCAGTTGATCGAGATATCAGAAGCAGTGACCATGATATAGTGATGATCCAACTTTGATGATGATACAGTGATGATCTAGTGATGATCCAGTTTCGATGATGATTCAGTGATGACCTAGTTTTGATGATGATCCAGAGAAGAAGACTTGTGTTGATGAATTGTGTCAAGAGAATACCTTCCTAGTTAAGAGGGAGTGTTGATGTATTTGTAACTTCATAATGTATTCACTTGTATATCTTATATTGTACCCCGATGTTCTTATTGATAGAATCATTTATATTTCATTGTACCCCAATGTTCCTATCGGGAGAGTCATTAATATAATAAAGTCATGTAAATTCATTGAGGTTAACCCTCTACCATAAGTCAAGGAAATATTCCACACAATTGTGTTAAGGTTAACCCTCCTTGTTGATCGGAGGGAAAAGTTCCCACAGTTGAGGGGCACTAGGGTTATTATACTCTCCTAGAGATGTTGACCCTGGTAAGTAATTGTCAAGTGGGAAATTAGTATAAATAGAGAGTGAGCCTCTCTATTTTACACATTAACTCACTCAACTGGGGCACATGAGTGAGAGGGGAAGTTCTCACACAAGTGAGAGAGAGAGATCAACTGTTGGAGATCATCTTTTGTGTCTTTGGGTTTTACTACTGCCATTGGTGCTTATTCTATCTCTGAGGAAGTTGCGGGGTTTTCTCCTTTATGGTTTTCCAAAGGAAAATATTTTTGTATCTTGTCTCTTGTGATTATTGCTGTGCATGCTATTCTCTTAGATAATATCCTAAGATCATATTCTTTAAATGATAAAAATCTAACAAGATAGTGTCACTACGGACTGCTTCTTTGACGCTCATGCTACTGATCCCGATCTAAAAATAAATACATATCTATATGCACTATTTATATCATTTATAGAACCTGCAAAATAACTATCAGTATATCCAATCAACTTAAAATTTGAATTAGATGTATACTAAATACAAAATTTTTTTGTTCTAGTAATATATCTTAGAATCATCTTTTCAGCTTTCGAGTGGGTATTCTTTGGGGATTCCATAAATCTTGAAATCAATCTTACTGCAAACATTATTTCAGGTCTTGTTGTATTTAATTACATGAGAATTCTTACGAGTCTCTTATACAATGTTGGATCAACTTTTGACCCATCATCCTCCTTACTTATTTTTGTGCCATTTTCATTTGGAGTTACAGCTGGCTTACAATTTGTCATTCTGAATCTTTTTAATACATCATTGCATACTTAGTTTGAGTTATAAAAATACCATATTCAAATTGTGTTACTTCAATACCAAGGAAATATTTCATCATTCCTAAATCAATCATGTCAAATTCTGTATTCATGGATTTTTTGAACTCACTTACGGAAAGATCTCTAGTAGAGATCAAATCATCCACATATAAGAAAACAATCAGTATTTTACCTTCTTGGTTTACCTTTGTATACAACGTTGTCTCACTTGGACTTCTGGTTAATCCTTCACTATTCAAGTCTTCATCAATCATGTTGTACGATACTCTTGGTGCCTGCTTAAATCCATACAATGCTTTCTTTAATCCGTAGAACTTGTCTTCCTGTCCATCAATTTCATAACCAAGAGGTTGTCTCACATAAAATTCTTCTTCTAAAAATCCATTTAAAAATGCAGACATTACATTAATTTTATGTACATACCATTTATTATGAGTAGCAGTAGATAATACCATCCTTACCATATCAAGTCTGGCCACCGATGGAAAGGTCTCATTATAATCAATACCAGGTTGTTGACTAAACCCCTGACCTATAAGTATTGCTTTATATTTTTCAACATCAACATCAACATTTAACTTAGTCTTATAAATCCATTTGACACCAATACATTTTTTATCATCAAATAAATCTATAAGATCCCAAGTACTATTTCTTTCTATGGCATCAATTTCTTTATCATTGTTTTTTTCCAAACATCTTTTTTAACCGCCTCATGAAAATCTACAGGATCACATGCTATAAATTGAAAATTTGAAACTTGATCTACTTCTTCATTTTCATCATAAAGTTCTCTTAAAATTCTAGTCTTCTGACCGATAACTCTGTTTCTTAATGATGCTAATGTAGTATTTGATTCATTACTTACTTCTGATCCTATTCCTTGTTGGCCACCAATATTTGATGGTTCACCACGTTCATGAGTTTTGGGCATTTTGACAGGTGTTCTTACTGCTTGTGTATGTGGATTTATATGTCCCCCTTGTATTCCTTGTTGTTCTTCTCCATCTTATAGGTGAGGTGCAATAGTGTCCTTTACAATGAATTTATCAATTCTCCCATCCCATGCTTCTTCTTTAAACACCACATCTCCGCTAATAACATACTTCTTGGTGGTGGGATTATCACGTATTTATGCTTTAGATTCTTCACTATCTCCACAAAAATACATTTCTGACACTATATCCAACAAAAATGCATTTCTGACTTCTGTCATCTAACTTTCTCCTTATCTCTTCAGGTACATGCATATAATCTACACAACCAAAAATTCTTAAATCAGATATGCTGCTACACTTACCACTCAATGCTTATTGGGGAACTCAATATTTGATGTTCTTCATGGTGGATGTATACCGAACAAGTAACAACATCTCCCAATATTCATTTAGAAGCTTCTTCTCCTTCATCATATTTCGAGCCATGTTCATAATGGTCCAATTCTTCCTTTCTGCTACTCCATTTTGCCGTGGAGTGTAGCGAGCAGCAAATTGTCTTTTAATTCCATAATATTGAAAAAATTCCGTAAATTCATTTTACAATATATACTCACCTCCTCTATCTGATCTCAAGACTTTAATAAATCTCTCACTCTCCTTTTCGGCTATAGCTTTAAAAATTTTAAACACATTGGACACTTGAGATTTATGTTTCAACAAATACACCCAATTTTTTTGGCTGTAATCATCAATGAAAGTCATAAAATAAATATTCCACCAATTTTCCTCCTAAGGATAACGATTTTCTCCCATTGTATTATAAAGATGTACTACACATATTTATAATTTTTACACTAATAGAAAGTTCATTTATTTGCACCATCTATGTGTGTTAATTTTCTCACTTTTACTATTTTTCTGCATAGTTTGTGAATATCTTGAATTGTGAAGATTCCCTTAGCTCCTAGATCTTGTTATGAATCATATTTTCACACAATTATAGGAAGAACAACTGAAAATACATAATATTCAATGTTATATTCTATGATGATCAAATCTCTAAGAATATTCACATAGATATTATTATATTCTATTATGATTTCCAACTATATAGTCATTGTACCAAATTATGCATTGAGGGGACTTGTTTTGGGTTGGATCCATTCCTTTGAACTGACCACATCCTCTATACTTGATGCATTTATTCTAGTAGTATTACATTCATTGGAATTAGGGTGCCCCGCATGATAATACACAATCCTTCTAGGAATGTTTCTTCAACCAATGTATTTTAAATTAAGAGAATATAATTATTGAGGGGCTTGAAATTCATCACCAAAAGGTGAGAGATCTCGGGTTCAAATGACTGAAATGACCTCTTTTATAACTTTGTTATTCATAATATGGAATTGAAATGCCTTTGTGATTTAGAACCACTTGAAATTAAGCTCACCAGGTGGAAGTTAATATACAGGGAGGGCGTTCTACCCAAGAGTGTTGAAATATTGTAACTTCGAAGAATATTCTATATGTATATTTTGTGGTCCTTGATGATCCTACCGGGACAACCACTCGTATTACTTTGTAACCCGATGCTTCTAATCAGAAGAACTAATAAGAGTCATGAGGTAGTCCCCTCTAATTGTAAAGGTGGGTCATTAGCACCCCAGTGTGGTTACATGAGCCTACATGTGTAACTCGAGCCTACATGTCGAATGAGTTAGTTAAAGTGAATGGATGAATATAACTCAAGCCTACATGTCGAATGAGTTAGTTAAAGTGAATGGATGAATATAACTCAATCCCACATGTCGAATGAGTTAGTTAAAGTGAACGGATGAATATAAATAGAGGTGTGGTGCTCCTCATTTGAGACACACACTCTCACTTGTATAGCACATTAGTGGAGAAGAGAAGTAGCTGGAGAAGGAGGAGGATCAGGTTTTGATCTCCTTGCTGGTTTTATCTTTTATCTCTTTGGGGCATCTATATTGAGGAAGCTTTTACTATGTTTTTCCCTTTAGGGTTTTCCCAGGATAAATCCTTTTGTTCCTTTTGTATGGTTGTGCTTGTCTATCTTCCAGTGATCCTGTTTATATGATTTTGTTATGAATATGAAATGAAATACGTATGTCTTAGCTAAGCATATGAAAATTTAACATGGTATCAGAGCCACCCTGAAAGAAGACATTGTGCAGCTAAAGAATCTATGGCCTCTTATTTTTTTGGGCTTCTATCCATGATCGATCAGCAAAAAAGGCTAGACCGACTCTCCATTGAAGGGCGCATATTTCTGTCGAAGCGGAATTTGATTCCAAGCATTTTCACTTTTGGTGCGGAAAATTAGGGCTTTCTATAGAAGAAGAATTTTTCAGTGAGCCCAGAATAGGATTTTTCTCCTCATCAAAATCGAATTTTAGAGACCTAGATTAAGAAATTTTGTTGGGTGAAACTTTGGGAAAGTCAAACCCTAGTTTGACCCCGATCTGGAAAAACCCTAAACACTAAAACTGCTAAGTTTTGGTACATTCACTATATCCTGAGGTTGGCGAAGGATCAGGAGTTCAAAATTTTAGAGGCCGAAGCTAAAATCCGGATTTACACTGTCTCCAAAATTCCGCCTCAGATTCTGTATATTCTAGGATATATGATCCCTCCAAGTTAGGGTTCTAGCCTCTTCCAGAATTCATCCCTAAACAAGACACCTGGGGTTAACTACTGTAGCATGGGATACAGAGGTCCAAATAGAATTCCTGAAGATGTTACAGAAATAGCACAGACTGTAATTTCTTTGATCCAAATTTTTGAACCTGAAGATGAACCAGTGACACGTGGCATACCGTACAACTGCACTGTTCTGAACAGTCCTGTAACAGGTCACCTTGGGAAAATGATCATAAATTCAAATTGGTGAAACTAATTCTGATTAAACTTGTGTTGTTTTATCAGGGACATGTGAGGTTAACTCAGTGAGAAATTTCAGACACATAGGAGTAGTGATTTCAGATATATCATAGAAACAGTAATAGGCATTTCTGCTGAAGAAATTGGAAAACTAGGGCTTCCTGTTCCGGGAGCTTCCCTCCACTGTTTTAAGAAAAGGAGTACATTGGATAGATCCATTTGAAGAGATATATATTTCTATCCAATCATATCTAAAAGATTCCAAGTTTTTAAAATTAGTGTTTCTTTGACAAACCCTAGATCAGCCAGCTCTAGAAGCAGGACGGACACCTCAAATCGGTAAGATCTAATCTTTTGCTATTTGCATTTGAGGTTCTCATTTAAAAATGATCTATCACATCAGCTTGATGATAATCTTGGTGAAGTTGAAAAATTCCAAGCATGGAAGTATTTGATCTCTCTGAAGAAAATGAATTGGACACCTACATGAGTAGAGAGGTTCCAGTTCTAGAGGGAGATGAGCCTCAAAGGCTTACACAAGAAGAAATTGATCAAGGCCAAGAAGATCATTGTTGATTCAATCACGGATCAAATTATACCACAAGTGTCTTCCCTAAAGAGACCGAAGATGTTTCATTCCTTGATCAAGCTATTTGAAGATAAGAACTTAAATCAGAAGCTGGATTTGAGAATACAGTTGAAGAATGTGAAGATCCAGAATGCAGAACAACTTGAAGCGGTAGAAGAAGAAGTATGCAAAAGTGGTGATACCCACCTTGAATGGCCTCCCAGGATCATGGGATTCATTCATGTGAAGAATGTATGCCAGAAGTAAGTGATTACTTTCAGCTTGACTAATAAGAAGAGAAGAAGAAGATGGGAGCAATTGAATATCAAGCTCTCACCATTCAAAGAAGATCCCTCAAGCAATGAGGAATATGAAAAACTCAATTCTTGAAGAACCTCTTATTCATCTTATCATTTGGATAAGAAATGATGATTTCATGAATGAAGAAGATGATAAAGTAGAATGATCGAGATGGAGTCTACCCACGAAACAAATAAACGATAAGTATTCAATTGCCATTTCATGATATTGTTTTGTTATGCATTTGATTGTATTCAATTGATGTGTTATGCATGATAGATTGTTTACATTAATACTACTAATATGCATATGATGGGTGTTAGCACTCAGAATGTACCTAGGTTGTAAAAGGTACACCCCGAGGTAACAACAAAACCACTTTAGGAAGAAATTGGTATTTTCTTCCAGAGAGGGATCTCTCAATACAAATCTTACAAGACCAGATGGTAAACAATATTTAAAGATTTATTTGTTCGGTTGAAAAAATCACATATCCATTGGGCATCGAGTCATATACATATAAAAGATCACAAAGATGTATACACAAGACTTATCAAAGGCAATATAATCACATAATTGCAGTCATTCCATTTATCAAGGTGAAATAGAAAGGACGAGGGAACATCCCATCAATACAGAGTGTCTAAGATGAATTCCATATCAACTTTAGTAGAAAAAATCATATAATACCTTAAACGATGAATAGAGCATAAGCATATGAATTCTAATCATCAAACACTATGTTCCAGATATGAAGAAAAAACAGAATGGAGTGTTACACAGGGGAAAATACAATCACACAAAGAAAGAAAGCACGGACTGCAACATCAATGACAAATGAATCTATGAAAAAGATCTCATGCATTCATTTTTGGTATTAAAATAAAACAGATATGTTCTCCACAAATCACTTCCTTCGATGGGTTCCAACCCCCATCTCATAAAAAGATACAAATTTATAGATAAAACAATAAGTCTGCCCCCAGCAGATCAATAACAGAATGATCGGCGTAAATTAGAGTTTGTAACTGAATTCCTACACCACTAGGAGGTTTTTACAACTCCATTCCTAACAGATCACTAAGTACAAATCAACCGGATAACAAAATTTCAGCCAACCGTTCCACGTCTTTGTTCCAACAGCTCCATGTCTTTGCCCCAAAAACTCCAAATCTTTGCCCCCATCAGCTCCACATATTTGCCCCCATCAGCTCCACGTCTTTGCCCCATCAGCTCCACGTCTTTGCCCCATTAGCTCTTCAGCACCTGACACCTGTTCCTAGGGGGAAAGAATATACTTTGTTTTCCCAAACCACTCTACATCTTTCCACTGCTCCGAACTTGGGGTGTCACACTCCATCATCTCCCGAATAGCTACCTCGAGCTCCATATATGCTTCATAAGATTTCTTGGGCAATCTGGCTCTGATAACGACGAACTTCTGCAGGACTTCGAAATCTTCTGTTAACATGTCTACAATGGTTTGCCCTGTCAGGTTCTTCTCCAAGCTATTAAATTTCGAGTGGTCCATGCGAGCCTGGACAAGCTGGTGATGATAATGTTCAGGAAGGAGCATCCTACCTTCTTCGTCCCAGAAGGATGGCAGTCCATCTTCAAACAACTCTTTAAACTCTTGTTTGAACTTAGTGACCTGCACAAGCAGTTCTTCTGACTTCTCTTGGACAATCTTCATTAAATGGTGTTTGTGGATGATCTTCTTCGCCGACAGAACTATTGAGATTCTGTCCTTTATGCCCATGTCGTGCAGCTTTTGGTATGTCAGTGAGTTCAGAAAATTTAATGTATTCTGAGCTGTAGTGAGGGGTCTTCTTGCCATGTGTTCATTCACCAGTTTCAGTCTTTGTTGGGCCAACTCTGTCAGTATACGCAAATCATCAATAAAACTAAAGTAATGCCAGAACTTGGTAATCTCTATAGTCAGGGTATCCCAAATAATATGTTTCGCCCCCTGAATAGGGCCTTTCCCAATGCATTTTTCTTTTATCTCTTCGAGCTTTTTCTGTAATTGACTCTTGTCCTGCAAGATCCATTTTCTGCTTTCACTTATCTTGGTTAATTTGGACTTTACTTTTTCATTCTCAGCTTTCAACTCCTTAATAGCTTCCTCCTTCAAACTCACTTGGGACATAGACACCAACAGGTCATCTGCAGAAAAATCAGCTAATGACTTCTGGATGTTTACAATAGATAAGTCATCACCGGTAGGGGTTTGGCTCATTAGCTCTTCCATAATATCCTTTTCCTCAGTCTGATATTTCTTCATCACGAATATTTGGGATAGCAGCTCCTCCCTCTCGGTCTCCCACCTATCCTTTTCCTCTTGCATCTCTCCAGCCTTTCCTTTGTATTCCATCATCTCCTGATGGATTTTATCTTTCTCCTCGTGGAGAGCTAGCAATTCAGCCGATTGCACATGTTCTGATCCAGGTATCTTCAACTTCTTCTTCAAAACCTGGAGCGCATTATCTTTCTCTTCCAGCAACTTCTTGACAGCCTGGGTATTGTCTGAGCTAGCAATGTCCGCATGTAGTTTTCTGATCTGAATAACATTTGCCTTATTTTCCACTTTCTCATGCTTTAACTGGACTTCCAATTTGTCTACCAACACCTGTAATTTGTTTATCCTCACCATGGCCTGCAGTAAATCTGAGTAGAGGATGTCACTGGTTTGTTTATGCAGCTGAATCTTGTCTAGGGTGTTGATTTTGTCCAGCCTGACTTCTATCTCAGACATCCTCTTGTCATTCACTATGGCCATCTTAAAAGTATTTTTCTCAGCATCTCTAGCCGAAACTAGAGATGTTTTTGAACTGTACAAGTTTCTTACCCTCGGGAGCAGACTTCTCGTTTCCTCTAGGGACTGTTTCCTCTTTTCCATGTAGCTCGCCTTGAGCTCTTCTCTTGACTTAAATAAGGGGTTGGGTTCTGGACTGTCTACACCACATTCTAAACCTTTAAAGGAGAATTGATTGACTTGCACGGTCTTCACGGGGACTAAGGCAGCTTTTTTGAAAACATCAGACACTTCTTCATCTACAGTCTCACCTCCTCCGAGCAGCCTTGCCTTTTTATGGGACGCCTCTTCGTCCACTTCCATACTCTCAGCATCGGACAAACTCCTCTTAACCGCAACACTAACACCATCTGTGATTTGGATTGTTGTACCAGGTGCAGGATGTGTCTCTTCATCGGACTTTGACTCGTCAGTAAACTGTAGTAAATTAGCCATTTCAGCTAACCCCTCAACAGCTTGATGTTCAAATGCCTTATTCCTGTTAGCTTGTTTTCTCAATGAGATCACTTGGTGGGGGTCGTAATTCACGTTTGGTTCCTTCATAAAATCCATATTTTCCAGCAACTTTTCTACAAAAACCAAGGCACCCTTGCTTTTAAAAATGAAGGTGCCAACCTTAAATGGAAACTTGATGCTTGAAGACTTCTTGAAAGCATAAAAATGTTCCTCCTCAGAAAGCAATGTCTGTCTCATGAATTCCAATGCGAAGATTCTTGGGGTCAAGAAAGAAGGTAGCCTATAAGTCTGACCAGTGAAGCCATATATTCTCAACACGGTATAATATTTGTACAAAAACCAGTCTCCAACCCGATCCTCTGGTGAAGACTGCATTAAGCTCCTCATTTCATCCAGGACATGGGGTAATTATTCATTGAACATCATTTTGTACATCTCAGACATGATCGAATTGGCAAATTCAAACATGCTGATTTGTTTTGGTAAATCAGAAGTGCACAGAGTACTTAGAAACTTCAACTCAGAGATATTGGAACATAGTAGCATATTAAGCAAATAAGTCTGGAACCTGAAAAACCAGACCTTGGGGAACTCGCTTAGATGAAGATGAATTTCTTCAGCCAGGTATTCGTCTAAATTAAAAACTGGGGTTGACTGAGACTCAAAAACAGGGGAACTCATTCTCAACAAAAATATGAGAACGACCTCGCCCACACGACAATCCTCATCTAGGCCTAGTACTTGACACACCAAAGAAGTGACCAATTGAACTTCACTCTTGAAAATATGTACAGGGTAGGGCATGAATACACCATCTAAAGACTGACCATCCTTTAAAACACTCGACATGAATTTACAGCGGGTTTCGGCTTCGCACTTCTTGTACAATTCGACTAGGATTGAATCATTTATCACTTCACGACTATCTGGGTAATTTTCCGGCAAACTAAGGATTTCTCGGATGACCGCAGCATCGACTCTACACAATACTTTGGACGCAGACCGACTGACAATAATTGTTTGAGACAGAGAATAATTCACAGCACACCACTCTGCGAACTCTGGGAAATGGAGGGTTTGCTCAATGGCGAAATAGTACAAGAAAGCCTTGCACATGTTCAACACATCGTTCCCTCGCGAATGGTAATGCCATAATCTCTCTTTGCTAACAGACACACTTTCCACATAGAGGAAGGGGTCACATACAATCCTATCCCTGTCTACTAAGAATTCTTCTCTATCATCTACGACTTGACCCGACATTTGAGCTTCTTTTCCCTGGTCCATTTCTGAATTTCAAACTGGTAACATTGAGAAGGGGAATTACAGAGTTGTTGGGTTTCAGCTTTACCTGGTTTACTATGGAGGCGTGTGCCCGGAGCATGTCTGCACCTCACGAATAGAAGCTGGGCACTGACAAATGGAAGCCGACAGATAGACCAGTCCTTTTTTCCCGTTCTCAACGAATAAAACAACAATGATGTGGGTCAACGTTACTTTTATAGGATGCTTTTATCCCTGGAGCCTACCACAATTCGCCATGTGGACGATCATTCACTTTCTGCAACCACCATCTACTATCAGCCGCGCGTCTTTCTCCTCCGGATTCATTACCAACCGTTGATCTATTCTTTGCAATTTTTTGGCCCTCGGATCGCATGCCATGTATCTTTTTCCGCCGAGCGTCTTCGCGATAAACACCGTGCAAGTCTCCCTCCCGGAATCGCTCATGACCGTAGATGTGACGTACTTCCCCCTTCATCGTCGGATCAAACGCCACGTCCCACATTCCGCTGAGCCCTTTGACTTTAACCATCGTGCAACTCTGAGTCCCGGAATCATCCACATCCGTCTATCTGTCATACCTTTACCGGTGGGCCGTTGGATCATGTGGCATTTACCAAATTCCACTGGGCTCCTTTGCTTTAACCTTCGAGCAACTTTGATCAGCGGAATTATTCCCAGCTGTCGATGCGATATGCCTTTAACCATGCACCGTCGGATCATCCGCCACGTACCCGATTCCGCCGGGCTATCCGGGATTATCTACCGTGCACGTTCATCTTCCGGAATCCTTTCCAGCCGTTGATGTGATTGCCCGACATTTGTTAGCCGTCAGATCTGTCGACATCTCCCAATTCCGCTGGCAGCCTCCAACTTATCTCTCGCGCAATTTCACCCCCTGGAATTTATAACAATCGTTGATCTATTATGCTTTGATCTCCAACCATTGGATCAAGCATCATATAACGAGTTCCGCTAGGTGGTTTCGGCTTATCTGCCATGCAAGTTCCGGTTGCGGAATCAATCCCATGCATTGATGTGACCCGATTCCGCCCCTCCACTGTCGGATCGAGAGGAGTATACATGATTCCGCCAGCCTCCATTTCCTTAACTAACTCATGCTTTCACAAGGCGGATTTGATGTGAGCCGTGGATCTGCTTAGGACAACTTTATAACCTTTGATCTGTGCCACTGGTTAAAAGCTCGAACCTGTCTTATCCTCCTCACATGTTTCGAAGAGCGGAGGGAATACCAGCCATTGATTTGCTCTCCTCTTTCATCACGGCCTAGGATCTTTACTAACTTGGCCGATCTTTTGGTTATCATTCCACCTTTACATTATATCCTTAAACCAAAGTATTTAAACAACATAATATTACCTCCACCATGGTCTTATTTCTGCTTTGCTAAATACAGGTGTTAACAGCTGGCTCCATCTGGGGATGATATCCTCCCTGCGAGGTATCAAATAACTCGTAGACCAGGTGCCTGCCTTTTGAATTTGCATAATAACTCCCAAAAACCCATCTTTTGTTTTTGTAAATATATCATTTTTATATATTTGTGGAAAAGGGATGATAGGCCTGCTAAACCTTGGGGCTTTCACTGCAAGCTCCAAATACCTTCGGCTTACCATTTCTTATTGGCTTGTAAAAGAAAAATATGTATAGTCTATAATACAAGTTTTACCTTGCTTTCCTAGGATAGGTAATGCTTCAGATACCTCCCATTGACAAGGTTGCTCTCAAGAGGAACCCCATTTGTATATTCCAGCAAAAATGCATTCTGCCCTCTGTACCCAGCAACAACATAAGGTCCAACCCACATAGGATCAAATTTTCCATTATTTTCTTCATTAGGAGCATCCCACTTCAGAACCAGGTCATCGATCTGAAACTGTTCCTCTTTGACTCTTCTGTCAAAAGTACTTTTCATTTTCTCTTGATGTGACTACAATTTATCATAGGCCTTATATCTTCGTTCTTCTAGCTCAATGATCTGATTTATCCTCCGCTGTATGTGGTTTGGTTCTTCTTGCTGATCTTGGAAATATCTCATAACTGGGACCCCTAATGATGCCGGAAAAATCACTTCAGCTCCATATACCAGTTGGAAAGGAGACATGCCGATTTCCCTTTTAGTGCTAATCCTGTCGGCTCATAGAACATATTTGAGTTTGGTGTGTCAGGATCTCTTGTTGTCCTCCAACAGCTTTTTGATGATCCTTACTAGACTTTTGTTTGAGGATTCAGCCAACCCATTCCCCTGAGGGTAATAGGCTGTCAAATGATTTAGACTTATGTGATACTTATGACAAAAATTTATCATTTTCCTGGACTTGAAAGCAGCGACGTTGTCTGTTACTATCCTTTTTGGAAACCCGAACCGAGCCAATATATTCTCTTCAAGAAAATCCATGATCACATTTTCAGTGGCCCTCCTGGTAGGAATTGCTTTTATCCATTTGGTAAAATAGTTTGTAGCTGTCAAAATCCACCTGTGCTGTCCTAATGAATTAGGGTTTATTTCACCAATAAAATCCAAACCCCATTGCTGGAAAGGAGCTTCTACTATTATTGGATTCAAAGGGAGAGGCAACACTTTTCTCTTACCGTCAAAAATTTGGGATTGATGACATTTGCTGGTTTCTTTATATACATCTGAAAATAATGTAGGCCAATAGTATCCAGCTCTCAAGATTTTGTTTGCAGTCACCTTCCAAGAATGATGTCCTCCACAGTCTCCCTTGTGAAATTCTCTTGAAATTTGCTGAGTCTCATCTTCCAAAAGACAATTTAGCAGAATCCCTCCAGGGTCTTTCCAATAAAGATATTTATTAATGATACAAAATTTAGCAGATTTCAACTTCACAGACCTTGCTCTTGATTTACTTAACCCTTCTAGTGCTTGCAAATTTCGGAGGACATACACAATATCAGAATACCATGGGGTGGTCAGAAAGTCGGCCATCACTTCTACATCCAGCTGGTCATACTGGTGAGTCAAAAAATTGATCTGTAAAGATTCACAATTTGAGTTTGTTATCATCTTTGCCAACCCCTATCCTTTAACCAGCTTCGTGGGTTTTATTTCTATGTCATATTCTAATAATGTAGCTATCCATTTCACTCTCCTGCCTTTTGGATCTGGCTGAGTCAAAATTGCTTTTACTGCAGCAGTAGGAACATGTGCAATTATATGTGAATGCAAGACATATACTCGGAAATCCTTTAATGCTTTAACTAAAGAATATGCTTGGTTTTCCATGATGTCATATTTCAATTCTCCATCTTGAAGTATTTTACTGAAAAAAGCTATAGGTTGTTCCTGGTTCTCATCATTTTTCTGTAATAATATGGCTGCTATAGTATGTTCCGAAGCATATGAGAATACTGAGAATTATTTGGCAAAATTTGGACTTACCAAAATAGGTGGTTCTGAAATTGCTTTCTTGATTTCCCAAAATGACTCCTTAGCTTTTTTATTCCACTTTATTTCATGACCCTTTCTCAACATATTAGTAATATTCATCAAAATCTCAGCGAAGCTAGGTACAAATCTCCTCAGGAAATTTACCTGTCCCAGAAATGACTGTACCTCCTTTTTGCTTCTAGGCTCTCCCACTTTCAGGATTGCACTTACTCTCTCAGGATCAATCTTTATGCCATCTTTGGATATTATATGGCCTAGCAGATTTCCTTCTTCTAATGCGAAATTAGATTTCTTAGGATTTAGAGATATACCATATTTCCTACACTGCATGAAAACCTTCTCAAGATGGTGCAAATGTTCTTTTTCAGACTTAGAGTAGACTGTGATAGCGTCCATGTAGATCACCACAAAAACTCCAATTTCCCCTGCAAAAGCGATGTCCATAGCTCACTGGAAAGTGGCTCCCGCATTCATTAAACAAAAAGGCATCTTTGCATACATAAAAGTGCCCCATGGTGTAGTAAAGGCAGTCTTCTCCTGATCTCCTGGTAACACTTTGATTTGGTTATACCCGGAAAAGCCATCTAGCATCGAAATCCTTTCAGCCCCCACCACTTGCTGTAGCATGTGATCCATCTTGGGTAGAGGATAGTTGTCTTTCATGGAGACCTTGTTCAAATTGTGAAAATCTATGCATAGTCTTATCTCTCCACTCTTCTTTCTGACGGGGACCAAATTAGCAACCCACTTAGAAAATCTGAGCGTTACAATGATCTTGGCATCAAATAACTTCTTTATTTCCTTCTCGACGACAGGGAGCAATTTAGGGTTTATCCTCCTGAGATTCTGTTTAAAAGGATTCTCTCCAGGATTTATAGGAATAGTGTGTTGTATGATAGATGTATCATATTCTTTGAGGTCTTCATAACTCCAAGCAAACACATCTATGTACCTTTTCATCAACTCCACATATTCCCTTTTCTCCCTTTCAGGCAGCTTCTTGGACAGTTTTATGATTTTAGGATTTTCCTCAGTGCCAATATTTTTATCTTCAACTGCATCACCAACCGGTTTCACTTTGGGATTCTTGGCAACATCATTCTGATCAAAGAGCCTTTCTAAAGGGATCAGGCCTCTTGGTATAAAATTATTTTTCAGCTGGATGATATCCTTACCTCCCAAGGTTTTCCTTAACTTTTCAGCATCTTCTTTTGATTCAACCGCTTCATCATCTTTAGGGGTCCTATCATTACCATTTTCATTTTCAACATGAGTATTCACAAACTCTCCTGACAACTCTAGAAATCTTCAGATCTGCATATCATCTTCGAACACCTGCCAGTATTTGTAATTGTCAGGGATAGAAGGTCTGTTCAAAATCTCCACTTGGTATTCCTTTTGACTGGTCATTGGGGTCTCAAATTTTTCAGCGAATACTGCTAAGGAATCAACCACCATATTGTCAACCCTAGGAACCACCTGAATTGCATGCTCTGTAAAGAAATTGCCAAGCATATCCCATACTTCATTTCTGTAAGCCCTCATCTGAGGATGCTTGGTTTGATAACTCTCATTTACCTGGTTTATCACCAACTCGGAATCTCCCAATATCTTGACCCTCTGAGCCCCCATATCTTTCAAAGCATGTAACCCCAATAACAGGGCCTCATACTCGGCTACATTATTAGTGCATTCAAACAGCAATTTGTATGACAAAGCTTTGAAATCATGAATAGGAGAAATGATGTAGACACCAGCCCCAGCACCAACCTTTGCAACAGATCCATCGAAATACATGATCCATTGGCCTTCTTTTTTCTGTTTTGCTTCCAGAGCTTGTTGTTCCAAAACTTATTTTTCTTTATTCTCCTCGGACTTCTCCTGTTCTTCATATTTCTTTTGCAATGCAGCTTCTAGATCATGTGGGACAGCATCATTAAAGAAAATGGAAGATCCCAAATCAATATCAACAACATATATGTGATGAACTTCGGTCTTATCTTGACTGCTAACCACATAAGGAGTTCTCTTTTCACTATACAACCTTCTGCTCCCATCTGGAACTGGAATGGTAGCATATGACATATCCATCTGCAAGCTACCTTTCAGCTTGGAAGTCCAAGATCTTGACAGCAATACCCCAAATTTGGGTGGGATGTCTGCCACTACTACATCCATGACTATGGTCTTAGAAGGCAGTTTGTTCAGGGTTACCACCATTTCCTTGATTAGTCCCAGGCATTTTACCCTTTTGGAATCAAAAGAGTATAGATCTTTATAGGGCCTTGTTACCTCCAATCCTAAACTTTCTACCACTCCTTTGGGCATCAGATTGTGTGACGCCCCAGAATCCAACATGGCATTGTGGACCACTTTGTCAAGCACATTTAGACTTAAATAGAAATGAGGCACCTCTTCACCTTCTAAATCTTCAGCTTTTGATCCAAATGAAATAGAAGGACAATCATCATTCAAATTTAAAATGTGAGAATGCCCTTCACCTTGGTCTTTGACCATTTTTGAGATAGTATCTCTGTATTCAGTGTTTCTCAATAACTCATTAAATGGAACAGAGATTTTTAGTTTAGAAAGCTCATTTTGTAGGTTAAAACCAGCACTAATCTTTTCCACCTCAACAGGAGTCGCCTTTTTTATTATTTTATCCCTTTGTACATCATTGTCAACCTCTCTACTCACAAAGGGCTCTTTTGGTATTTCCTTCCCCTTTTCTCCATTCAAAGAACTAGAGGAAGGCTGATTTGGGTTTGCCTTCCCTTTATTTATAGGGACATCTCTATTTCTCAGTCTCATTTTCCTTTGAACATCATCCATTGCATGTAAATAAATCCTCTGATACAGTTCATTTTCAAGTTCTTCATTTACATCTTGCTGCGCAAACATATTATGCTCCTCTTCAGTAAGATATATTTCAGAATCCTGCTCTCCAAACAGATGAATCTCATTTTCAGGAGGATCTTCTTCATCACCAACATAATTTTTAGGAAAAGGTGGGCGGATGGGTAGTTCTTCTTGGTTTCTTGGATTCCTCTGGTCTCTCTGTCTATTTTGGGGGGGAACAGGGGGATTTGGTGTTCTGAAGTTTGGATTCCTGATCTGGGGATCCCCTTGCTCTCTATTGAAAGGCCTAGCATCCATGGTTAACTTATCCATCTACTTCTCCATTGTCTTCAGCATTATCTCAAATTTAACATCTGCAGAAGAAGATGAAGTAGAAGGTACATTTTCTTCTTTTCTCCTCCTATCCATATCTCTATGCTTGGTCTTTCCACTAGCCATCATGTTAGCTTCCACTTCTAGGGCATTAGTAAACATGGCAGCAAGAGTTGCCGATTTCCTCTCCCGCAAGGAGAACGCAAAATCATTATCAAAAGCTCCAGCATAGTGCAGTTTAGCAGCTACAGGAGAAGGCTTTATATCTTCTGGGATAGAGTTATAAGCCCTCATGAATCTACTTGAGAATTCATGAACAGACTCAAAAACCCCTTTCTTAAGACCGTTATACTGAGATAAAAGCTTCAGAGGATTCAATTTATCATCCCATCTATCCAAAAATGCATTCTGAAAAGCCTGAAAATTCACAATAGACCCAGGTGGAAGGTCCTTAAACCACTTTTTTGCCTCCCCAGACAAACTTTGGGCAAATAACTGCATTTTGACATCAGGATAGTCCACTTCCTCCAAGTCAATGAAGTCTTCAAACTTGGAAACATGTTGTTTTGCGGTTATATCCCCTTCCCCATCAAATAAAGATATCCTCTGAGAATAATTTTGGGGGAGATCATGTAACGCAACAGGGAGACGCAAAGGGGCAAATCTAGCAGCCATTGGTCTGGGTGGGTTCACAGGAACTGCAGTACTTTGAGAATGCTCGGAGGTGGTTGTTTCATCTTTGGAGGTTTGTCGTAAGTATTTCCAGAGGGAATCTAACAAATAGGACTCTAACTTACTAGGATTGGGCTTAATATTTTTGAGGTCAGATTCAGACCTAGCTCTCAACCTACAAGGATTGGACTCAACATTTTTTAGGTCGGGTTCAGATCTAGTCCTCAATGGTGTCTGTGCAATATTGAATTCCCATGATGGGCCGAACAAAGGAAAATATACCTTCTCTTTATTCTTTCTTTTAAGCAACTTTTCTAGATTCTCAAAACTTTTCAAAATTTCAGTATTAGAGTTACCTCGTGTGTGTCTTCTTGAAGCCAGAATGTCGTTCTTGAATTCTGAAACAATTTCACAGTGAAGTCACCAGGGAAAATACACAATCTTCTTTTCTTTTCGAAATTCCTGTTTGCCCACAGAAATCTCTCTTGATCTTTGTCGTTCTCCCGGGGCAGATATGCACTTTCGTTCCCGCCAACGGTGCCAGTTTGTTAGCACTCAGAATGTACCTAGGTTGTAAAAGGTACACCCCGAGGTAACAGCAAAACAACTTTAGGAAGAAATTGGTATTTTCTTCCAGAGAGGGATCTCTCAATACAAATCTTACAAGACCAGATGGTAAACAATATTTAAAGATTTATTTGTTCGGTTGAAACAATCACATATCCATTGGGCATGGAGTCATATACATATAAAAGATCACAAAGATGTATACACAAGACTTATCAAAGGCAAGATAATCACATAACTGCAGTCATTCCATTTATCAAGGTGAACTAGAAAGGACGAGGGAACAACCCATCAATACAAAGCGTCTAAGATGAATTCCATATCAACTTTAGTAGAAAAAATCATATAATACCTGAAACAATGAATAGAGAATAAGCATATGAATTTGAATCATCAAACACTATGTTCCAGATATGAAGAACAAACAGAATGGAGTGTTACACAGGGGAAAATACAATCACACAAAGAAAGAAAGCACGGACTGCAACATCAATGACACATGAATCTTTGAAAAAGCTCTCATGCATTCATTTTTGGTATTAAAATAAAACAGATATGTTCTCCACAAATCACTTCCTTCGATGGGTTCCAACCCCCATCTCATAAAAGGATACAAATTTATAAATAAAACAATAAGTATGCCCCCAGTAGATCAATAATAGAATGATCGGCATAAATTAGAGTTTGTAACTAAATTCCTACACCACTAGGAGGTTGTTACAACTCCATTCCTAATAGATCACTAAGTACAAATGAACCGGATAACAAACTTTCGGCCAACCGTTCCACGTCTTTGTTCCAAAAGCTCCATGTCTTTGCCCCAATAGCTCGACGTCTTTTCCCCCATCAGCTCCACGTCTTTGCCCCCATCAACTCCACGTCTTTGCCCCATCAGCTCCATGTCTTTGCCCCATTAGCTCCACGTCTTTGCCCCATCAGCTCCTCAGCACCTGACACCTGTTCCTAGGGGGAAAGAATATAATTTTTTTTCCCAAACCGCTCTACATCTTTCCACTGCTCCGAACTTGGGGTGTCACACTCCATCATCTCCCGAATAGCTACCTCGAGCTCCATATATGCTTCATAAGATATCTTGGGCAATCTTGCTCTGATAACGATGAACTTCTGCAGGACTTTGAAATCTTCTGTTAACATGTCTACAATGGTTTTCCCTGTCAGGTTCTTCTCCAAGCTATTAAATTTTGAGTGGTCCATGCGAGCCTGGACAAGCAGGTTATGATAATGTTCAGGCAGGAGCATCCTCCCTTCTTCGTCCCAGAAGGACGGCAGTCCATCTTCGAACAACTCTTTAAATTCTTGTTTGAACTTAGTGACCTGCACAAGCAGTTATTCTGACTTCTCTTGGACAATATTCATTAAATGGTGTTTGTGGATGATCTTCTTCACTGACAGCACTATCGAGATTCTGTCCTTTATGCCCATGTCATGCAGCTTTTGGTATGTCAGTGAATTCAGAAAATTTAATGTATTCTGAGCTATAGTGAGGGGTCTTCTTGCCATGTGTTCATTCACCAGTTTCAGTCTTTGTTGGGCCAACTCTGTCAGTATACACAAATCATCAATAAAACTCAAGTAATGACAGAACTTGGTAATCTCTATAGTCAGGGTATCCCAAATAATATGTTTCGCCCCCTGAAGAGGGCCTTTCCCAATGCATTTTTCTTTTAGCTCTTCGAGCTTTTTCTGTAATTGACTCTTGTCCTGCAAGATCTGTTTTCTGCTTTCACTTATCTTGGTTAATTCGGCCTTTAATTTTTCATTCTCGGCTTTCAACTCCTTAATAGCTTCCTCCTTCAAACTCACTTGGGACATAGACACCAACAGGTCATCTGCAGAAAAATCAGCTAATGGCTTCTGGATGTTTACAATAGATAAGTCATCACCGATAGGGATTTGGCTCATTAGCTCTTCCATAATCTCCTTTTCATCAGTCTGATCTTTCTTCATCACGGAGATTTGGGATAGCAGCTCCTCCCTCTTGGTCTCCCACCTATCCTTTTCCTCTTGCAGCTCTCCAGCCTTTCCTTTGTATTCCATCATATCCTGATGGATTTTATCTTTCTCCTCCTGGAGAGATAGCAATTCAACTGATTGGACATGTTCTGAGCCTGGTATCTTCAACTTCTTCTTCAAAACCTGTAGTGCATTATCTTTCTCTTCCAACAACTTCTTGACAGCCTGGGTATTGTCTGAGCTAGCAATGTCCGCATGCAGTTTTCTGATCTGAATAACATTTGCCTTATTTTCCACTTTCTCATGCTTTAACTGGACTTCCAATTTGTCTACCAACACCTGTAATTTGTTTATCCTCACCATGGCCTGCAGTAAATCTGAGTAGAGGATGTCACTGGTTTTTTTATGCAGCTGAATCTTGTCTGGGGTGCTGATTTTGTCCAGCCTGACTTCTATCTCAGATATCCTCTTGTCATTCACTATGGCCATCTTAAAAGCATTTTTCTTAGCATCTCTAGCCGAAACTAGAGATGTTTTTGAACTGTACAAGTTTCTTACCCTCGGGAGCATACTTCTCGTTTCCTCTAGGGACTGTTTCCTCTTTTCCATGTAGCTCGCCTTGAGCTCTTCTCTTGACTTAAATAAGGGGTTGGGTTCTGGACTATCTACACCACATTCTAAACCTTTAAAGGAGAATTGATTGACTTGCACGGTCTTCACGGGGACTAAGGCAGCTTTTTTGAAAACATCAGACACTTCTTCATCTACAGTCTCACCTCCTCCGAGCAGCCTTGCCTTTTTATGGGACGCCTCTTCGTCCACTTCCATACTCTCAGCATCGGACAAACTCCTCTTAACCGCAACACTAACACCCTCTGTGATTTGGATTGCTGTACCAGGTGCAGGATGTGTCTCTTCATCGAACTTTGACTCGTCAGTAAACTGCAGTAAATTGGCCATTTCAGCTAAACCCTCAACAGCTTGATGTTCAAATGGCTTATTCCTGTTAGCTTGTTTTCTCAATGAGATCACTTGGTGGGGGTCGTAATTCACATTTGGTTCCTTCATAAAATCCATATTTTCCCGCAACTTTTCTAGAAAAACCAAGGCACCCTTGCTTTTAAAAATGAAGGTGCCAACCTTAAACGGAAACTTGATGTTTGAAGACTTCTTGAAAGCACAAAAATGTTCCTCCTCAGATAGCAATCTCTGTCTCATGAATTCCAATGCGAAGATTCTCGGGGTCAAGAAAGAAGGTAGCCTATAAGGCTGACCAGTGAATCCATATATTCTCAACACGGTATAATCTTTGTACAAAAACCAATCTCCAACACGATCCTCTGGTGAAGACTGCATTAAGCTCCTCATTTCATCCAGGACACGGGGTAATTCTTCATTGAACAACATTTTGTACATCTCAGACATGATCGAATTGGCAAATTTGAACATGCTGATTTGTTTTGGTAAATCAGAAGAGCAAAGAGTACTCAGAAACTTCAAATCAGAGATATTGGAACATAGTAGCATATTAAGCAAATAAGTCTGGAACCTGAAAAACCAGACCTTGGGGAACTCGCTTAGCTGAAGATGAATTGCTTCAGCCAGGTATTCGTCCAAATTAAAAACTGGGGTTGACTGAGACTCAGAAACAGGGGAACTCATTCTCAACAAAAATCTGAGAACGACCTCACCCACACGACAATCCTCATCTAGGCCTAGTACTTGACACACCAAAGAAATGACCAATTGAACTTCACTCTTGAAAATATGTACAGGGTAGGGCATGAATACACCATCTAAAGACTGACCATCCTTTAAAACACTCGACATGAATTTACAGTGGGTTTCGGCATCGCACTTCTTGTACAATTCGACTAGGATTGACTCATTTATCACTTCACGACTATCTGGGTAATTTTCCAGCAAACTAAGGATTTCTCGGATGACCGCAGCATTGACTCTACACAATACTTTGAACACAGACCGATTGACAATAATTCTTTGAGATGGAGAATAATTCACAGCACACCACTCTGCGAACTCTGGGAAATGGAGGGTTTGCTCAATGGAAAAATAGTACAAGAAAGACTTGCACACGTTCAACACATCGTTCCCTCGTGAATGGTAATTCCATAATCTCTCTTTCCTAACAGACACGCTTTCCACAGAGAGGAAGGGGTCGCATACATTCCTATCCCTGTCTACTAAGAATTCTTCTCTATCATCTACGACTTGACCCGACATTTGAGCTTCTTTTCCCTTGACCATTTCTGAATTTCACATTGGTAACTTTGAGAAGGGGAATTACAAAGTTACTGGGTTTCAGCTTTACCTGGTTTACTGTGGAGGCGTGTGCCCGGAGCGTGTCTACACCTGATGAATAGAAACTGGGCACTGACAAATGGAAGCCGACAGATAGACCAGTCCTTTTCGCTCGTTTCGAACGAATAAAATAACAATGATGTGGGTCAACGTTACTTTTATAGGCCGCTTTTATCCCTGGAGCCTACCACAATTCGCCACGTGGATGATCATTCACTTTCCGCAACCACCATCTACTATCAGCCACGCATCTTTCTCCTCCGGATTCATTACCAACCGTTGATCTATTCTTTGCAATTTTCTGGCCCTCGGATCGCATGCCATGTATCTTTTTCCACCGGGCGTCTTGGCGATAAACACCATGCAAGTCTCCCTCTCAGAATCGCTCATGACCATATATGTGACGTACTTCCCCCTTCACCGTCGGATCAAACGCCACATCCCACATTCCGCTGAGCCCTTTGACTTTAATCATCGTGCAACTTTGAGTCCCGGAATCATCCACATCCGTCAATCTGTCATACCTTTACTAGTGGGCCATTGGATCATGTGGCTTTTACCAAATTCCGCTGAGCTCCTTCGCTTTAACCTTCGAGCAACTTTGATCAGCGGAATTATTCCCAGCTGTCGATGCGATATGCCTTTAACCACGCACCGTCGGATCATCCGCCACGTACCCGATTCCGCCGGGCAATCCGGGATTATCTGCTGTGCACGTTCATCTTCCGAAATCCTTTCCAGCCATTGATGTGATTTCCCGACATTTGTCAGCCGTCAGATCTGTCGACATCTCCCAATTCCGCTGGCATCCTCGGACTTATCTCTCGCACAATTTCACCCCCCGGAATTTATAACAATCGTTGATCTATTATTCTTTGATCTCCAACCGTTGGATCAAGCATCATATAACGAGTTTCGCTGGGTGGTTTCGGCTTATCTGCCATGCAGGTTCCGGTTACGGAATCAATCCCATGCATTTATGTGACCCGATTCTGCCCCTCCACTGTCGGATCGATAGGAGTATACATGATTCCGCCAGCCTCCATTTCCTTAACTAACTCGTGCTTTCACAAGGCGGATTTGATGTGAGCCGTGGATCTGCTTTGGACAACGTTATAACCTTTGATCTGTGCCGCTGGTTAAAAGCCCGAACCTGTCTTATCCTCCTCGCATGTTTCGAAGTGCAGAGGGAATACCAGCCATTGATTTGCTCTCCTCTTTCATCACGGCCTAGGATCTTTACTAACTTGGCCAATCTTTTGGTTATCATTCCACCTTTACATTATATCCTTAAACCAAAGTATTTAAACAACATAATATTACCTCCACCACGGTCTTATTTCTTCTTTGCTAAATACAGGTGTTAACAATGGGTAAGTAGCTCATGGTGCTATACAACTCTCCAGTGCTACTTATCAAGCCTCTTTGCTGACATATTGGATTAGTGCACAATCTCAATGATGTCATGGTAGATATAGAAGGAATCTAGAAAGTTTTTATGAAATATGGATGAATGTGGTATTGGCTAAATAGTTGCATGATGCATAAGAATTTTTCGTTATGCATATGTTTTATGAAATAGTTCTAACCATGCAACTGGTGCATTTGAATTGTAGGAAACGTCCTATACAACCTCCTACAATAAAAGAAGGACGAGACTTGTTTCGAAGAACAAGTGATGACAATTCAATAAACATGAATCTGAACCTCCCAGGGTCAGAGATACCATGATGGAAGAAAGAGCTTCAGAGAGTGGTAGATCCACCTCAAAGGATCAAGACCACAATGGGTATGAGAGATAACTCAAGATGAATAAAATAATGCTATAAAATAAACTATGATCAAAGAATAATAGTTGATCATGGGGAATGATGTATACGATATGATTTCGAGACATAAAGGGAAGTACATAGTATCCTCCATATGGATCTACAAGAACAAGTGTACAAAGAAAGGTTCATGATTTGCCTTAGAAATAATAGACTATGACATGACATACTCTATTGACCAGTATATATCAAGCATAGAACCACCTGTACAGAATGAAGAAGGAAGATAATACTCCACTTGAGGGGGAGTGACTACAAAAGATATCTGAGTTCGACACGGTACAACATGATGGATAGCTTCTTGATGGATCGAGACTTTATTGAGAGTAATGTGGGTTCCAACTTTCAAAGTTGAATGCAGAAGACTAGGATATGTTCATGATATGACAATACAAACTCATGGAAGATGTTATGATGAAAGAATACTAGAATGATGTATGGGATATAGTTCCCAAACCAGAAGGAAAGATTATTGTATCCTCCAAATGGATATACAAAATAGAGCATGTAGCTGACGGAAGTATCGAGAATTATAAAGCAAGATTTGTGGCTAGAGGTTTTTTTCAAAAAAAGGGAATTAATTCTGAAGAGACACTTACTCTAGGAAATAAGGTACACTTCCTTCAGAACTATCATGGTAGTTTCTTCCATGGTGAAGTAAAGACAAGCCTTCCTTAATGGTATGATTGAGAAAGAGTTTTACATCGAATAGTCATGACGATTTGAAGTTTAAGCCAGATGGAATCACATATGCACATTGAAGAAGGCCCTCTATGGCCTGAAGCAAGCTCCCAGAGCTTGGTATGGAAGAATAGATAGTTTCTTGTCGAGCATGGGATTTACCAAGAATAAAGCTGATCCCAACCTTTATCTCAAGGTTGTAGAAGATGAACTTGTCATCCTGTTATTATATGTGGATGACTTATCCTTGATTGGAAATGAGAAACAGATCATGGAAAGCAATAAGAATCTAGCAGAAGAATTTGATATGAAAGACCTTGGGTTAATGCATTATTTCCTAGGTCTGGAAGTATGGCAAAGTTCAGAAGAAATATTTCTCAACCAGGGAAAGTATGTGGTAGAGATATTGAAGAGATTCAATATGTTGGAATGAAAAGTCATGGCCACACCCATGGACTCCAACCTGAAGCTGTTAGCGGATGACTCATCAGATTTAGTGGATATGACTCATTACAGACAGATCATTGGGTCATTGATGTACTTAACAAATACCAGACCAGACATTTGTTTTGCTATGAACACCTTAAGTCAATATCTTGTTCAACCAAGACGGGTTCACCTAGTAACTACAAAGCATGTGATGAGATATCTGAAAGGGACTATAGACTTTGGTTTTTATTATGATGGTAGCCATGAGTATAGATTGTATGGCTACACAGATGTAGATTGGGCCAAAAGTATCTCAGATAGGAAAAGCACATTAGGTAGATGCTTTTGTTTGGGGTTTGCTATGAGTTCATGGTTTAGCAGGAAACATTCTAGTGTTTCTCGTAGCATGGCTGAAGCATAATACATAGCAGATTGCTCTACTAAGTTGTGAAGCCATATGGCTTTGGAAGCTGATATCAAGTATCTTTGAACTGAAGATGGATACTACATTGATTCTATGTGATAACGAGAGTTGTGATAATAGAGAACCCTGTGCTCCGTCGTAACACATAGAAATCTAGTATTTATACATTCAAGATAAAGATGCAGATGATGATGTTTTAGTATTTATGTACTATAGATACAAATGATGGTGATTCAGTATTTCTATAGTGAATATAGAGATGATGATGATTTCAGTATTCCCATGCTGAAGATATAGATGATGCTTTCAGTACTCACATACTGGATATACAGATGGTGATAGTTCAGTATTCACATACTGAAGATGTAGATGAAGATGGTTTAGATGATGATGCGTTGACAAAGCCTCTATCTTGAATAAAGTTTGAACACTTTAGAGACAAGCTTGGTGTGGTTCAGAAAGACCTTCCTCGAAAAAGGGAGTAGTGATGTTGCAGTGGGATTGTATCATCCCGGGACATATGTCCAGAAGTGATCCGGTGACTTCGGTCATCGAGAATGTGGTGGGATTGTATCATCCCTGGGAACTTGCCCAAAAGTGACTCAGAGACCTTGATCTTTGAGAATGAAGAGGGATTGTATCATCCCGGGACATCTGTTCAAAATGTATCCAGAGGTGTTGGCCCCTGTGAATGTGGTAGGATTGCATCATCCCTGAACTTTGGTTCAAAATGTATCCAGAGGTCTCGGCCCCTGTGAAAGTGGTGGATTGCATCATCCGTGAACCTTGGTTCAAAATGTAGCCGCAGGTCTCAGCCCCGTGAAAGTGGTAGGATTGCATCATCCCTGAACTTCAGTTCAAAATGTATCCAGAGGTCTCAGCCCCCATGAAAATGGTGGATTGCATCATCCCTGAACCTCGTTTCAAAATGTATCTGGAGATCTCGGTCCCCGTGAATGTGGTAGGATTGTATCATCCTTGAACTTCGGTTCAGAATGGATTCGGTGACTTCGGTACTCAAGAACGTGTGTTGATCTCGTAATTCCTAGAGGAATGATTGTTTGAGTTCCACATCTGTGTTGATCCCATAATTCCAAAAGGAAGGATCATTGAATTGATCCCATAATTCCAATAGGAAGGATTGTCTAAGTTACACAGATGTGTTGATCCCGTAATTCCAATAGGAAGGATTGTCTGAGTTCCACATCTGTGTTGATCCCATAATTCCGAAAGGAAGGATCGTTAGTAACTCCGTAAAGACCTAAATCCTGTAATTTTGAAAGGAAGGATCATTGAATTGATCCCATAATTCCAATAGGAAGGATTGTCTGAGTTCCACAGATGTGTTGATCCTGTAATTCCAATCGAAAGGATTGTCTGAGTTCCACAAATGTGTTGATCCTGTAATTTCGAAAGGAAGGATCGTTAGCAACTCCGTAAAGACCTAACTCTCGTAATTCTGAAAGGAAGGATTGTTAGTAACTCCGTAAAGACCTAAATCCCATAATTCCAAAAGGAAGGATAATTGGTAACTCCATAAAGACCTAAATCCCATAATTCTGAAAGGAAGGATCATGTTGATGTTTTGATGATGTTTCTGATCGAAATATCAGATGTTGTTGCTGCTGATGATGTTCTCTGATTGAAAGATCAAAAGTTGCTGATGATGATGATGTTCTCTGATTGAAATATTAGAATATGATGATGATGCTGTTGCTGACGATGATGATGTTCTCTGATAAAATATCAGAATATGATGATGATGATGTTTCTCTGATCGAAATATCAGAAGTTGTTGATGATGATGTTCTCTGATCGAAAGATCAGAATATGATGATGATGATGTTTTCTGATCGGAAGATCAGAAGTTGCTTATTATTATGATGTTGCTGATGATGATGATGTTTTCTGATCAAAAGATCAGAATGCAATGATGATGATGATGTTTCTTATCGAAAGATTAGAATGTGATTATGATGAGATCTTGATGATGATGATGTCGTATTATCAAAGTATGATGATGATGATGTATTGATCGAAATATCAGAATATTATGATGAGTTGATGTTAGAGTATGATGATGTTCGGTTGATGATGGTTCTGATCGAAAGATCAGAGGCTGATGATAATGATGAGTCTGATTGAAAGATCAGAGTATGATGATGATGTTTTTGCTGATCAAAAGGCCAAAGTGCTGAAGAATATGTTGCTGATCTAAAGGTAAAAGTTTTGAAGATGATGTTGCTAATCGAAAGGTCAAAGTGTTGAAGATGATGTTGCTGATCGAAAGGTCAAAGTGCTGAAGATGTTGCTGATCGAAGCGGTCAAAGTACCGATGATGCTGAAGACTAAATATTGAAGATGAAGGCTACGTGATGTTGAAAAGCTTCCAATGATTTATAGATGTGTTACCCTGCTGATGTTGATGATGTCCTCTATCTCTCTCCTACTATTGTTGTTGTTGATGTTGTTGTAGAATACCCTTCTCGTTAAGGGGGAGTGTTGAAATATTATAACTTCGAAGAATATTCTATATGTATCTTTTGTGCTCCCCGATGATCCTACCGGGAGAACCACTTGTATTACTTTGTACCCCGATGATTCTAATCGGAAGAACTAATAAGAGTCATGAGGTAGTCCCCTCTAGCTATAAAGGTGGGTCATTAGCACCCTAGTGTGGTTACTTGAGCCTACATGTGTAACTCGAGCCTATGTGTCGAATGAGTTAGTTAAAGTGAACGAATGAATATAAATAGAGGTTTGGTGCTCCTCATTTGAGACACACACTCTCACTTGTATAGCGCATTAGTGGAGAAGAGAAGTAGTTGGAGAAGGACGAGGATCAGGCTTTGATCTGCTTGCTGGTTTTATTTTTTATCTTTTTGGGGCATCTATATTGAGGAAGCTTTTGCTAGGTTTTTCCCTTTAGGGTTTTCCCAGGATAAATCCTTGTGTTCCTTTTGTATGGTTGTGCTTGTATATCTTTCAGTGATCCTATTTATATGCTTTTGTTATGAATATGAAATGAATTACCAATGTATTAGCTAAGCATATGAAAATTTAACAAAGAGATGGATACATTTCTTATATCTGGAAATATTTTAATTCAAACAAATCAAAACTTTGGTTAGTAGTGGGTGTTATTTTAACCACCTCCTAACCATTCTACCAATGCAAAAGGATGAAAATAGTCATAATGATTCATTCAAATTCAGTCTGAAGTGGTTACAAGATTACTTTATTGATTGGACAAGGAAGGATGGATACCTCATAATGTGTACTTTTAAGGCTCTACCTTGCTTCAATTCAATGATAAATTCAAAAGAGATAGATCAACAACATTGAGATTAGAGTAGTGTTAAGTACAAAAACCTTTAGCAATATCTAGTGGTTGCAGGAGTAGAAATATCATTATTGTTTGACCAAAATCCTATTGACGCATTCACTAAGATGGACAACAATAATCTTCATGTCTAGAGGAAAAAACTGAACACCTATTGGAATTAGAAGAAAACAAATTGCGTATGACAAGTAGGGAAATTTAGATGGTTGAAAGACATACATATGAAAAAAATATTTCATACATATGTAAAGCATAGGAATAATGTTAACACCATTTTGGAAATGACAAAGGAGGAAAACATTAGATTGAGGAAATTTCAAGACTTGGAAAAAATTAGGGGTTGAACATTTCCAAAATATTTTAAAGATGCCCATAGTGGTATTAATATAATAGAAATTATCAACATGAACTCCTCCTTCCTTGAGTTCATAAATGAAGAATAAAATGAATATATCATGGCAAAGATCTAAAAACAGGAGCTAAAGCCAATATTATATTATTTCCAAAGGGATAAATCCCAATCCGTGATGGCTAGACTATAGAATTATTCATATCATTCTATGACATTGTAGAAGAGTTTCTAAATCAAGTAGAAAAATAATCTAGATTATCAGGCATGATAATGGGGGCATTCAAATCCACATTCATAGATCTAGTCCCCCAAAATATACCAAATCAAGGGTAATATTGAACATGTAAGAATTCCTATAATGAAAGGGGCATGTATTTGTGTGGTAGAGATACTCATTGGTCAATGGTTGGGATCTGATTCCGATCATACATAGTTCTCAACATGGTGTGAAAGCTAGATATTGAGGTTGATTGATAGTGGCTAGGAAGCTTGGTCCAAAATATAGTTTGAGGGGGAATGTTGGAGGTGGAAATACATACCTTGATATCAGACTAGAAAGGGATGAGGGTTCCCATGATAAAACAAATAAGTAGCTAGTGACAAAGAATCCTGCTAACCTGTTGAAATATTGTAACTTCAAAGGGTATCCTAAATGTATTTTACTGATGTACCCTAGGTAGATGTTATATCCTCCGTCGGAATGTTATTATTGTACTTGGTCATATATAGTCATGAGGTAAACCCTCCATTGTAAGTTGGGTCAATAGTACCCTAATGAATATACTATACTAATGTTTCGAGTCTTCCTAGGTGAAGTCCGCATAGTCAGTTTAGTGGGGATGACTTGTTAGGGTAAAAGTCAACTGACTTAAAGTGTATAAATAGATAAGTAGTTTTCCTCATTTAACACACAAACAAACACTTGTGTAGTGCATAGGAGAGAGAGACAGAGATATACCAGTAAGAAGGAGAATACCTATTTTTGGTTTTTTACCTTATACATCTATATAGAGGAATTTTTGCTAGACTTTCTTCCCTTTGAGGGTTTTTTAAGATAAATATTGTGTCTATCTTGTGATTGTGTTTCTTTCATTGATTCTCCATATTCTACTATTGTTAATTTGGATTAAACACTATTTCTATCTAGATAAGCATATGAAATCTTAACATAGTATCATAGCTAGAATGAATAGAACAACTTTCACAAGGTAAAACTCTCTCTCCTCTCCCTTCGAAATAAATTATGGTTTCTGCAAAGTTTGGGGTTTTGACTCAATTTACTTGCATAGAAATTTGCACCTCCTTTGAGCGCATATATTGTGCCCTATATCAAAGTATTTGTGTGGGTGGATCTTAGGGAAATCCAAACCCGTGTTTGTCCATAAACAAGAAAATTGCATATTCCAACTAGAACCAGAAATCTACAGAAATTGCAACCTCGCAAGAAAGTTTTAAATGGTGAAGTTTTGGGATATCCAAAAAGTGGACCAACCAACTTGACTGATTCAAGTACATCTCCTGGTAAGGTTAACTTTTCATTTTGAGAAATTTCAATTTTTAGTGACCTCCTAGATAAGATGGCCCCAAGCACTAATCTTGAGGAAAAGATGGAAGACATAGAAAACTTCCCAACATGGAAGTATAGAATTGGTATCATTCATAGAGAGAATAATCTTAATAAGTACATCAAAGATGATGTTGAAGAACCAAATGAAGATGAAGCTAAGGAGAAGCATCAGAAATGCCTAATCAAGGAAATGAGGATCATTGTTGATTCTATCAAGATCACTTGATCTCTCAAGTGTCATCTAATAAGACACCAAAGAAAAGGTATGATGCACTTTCCATAATTTATGATGGAAATAACATCATCAGGAAGATGAATTTGAGAGCTCAACTAAAGGGTATCAAGATGAGTAAAGGATAATCCATTCAAGATTTATTCACAAGGGTCTCACAGTTTAGGAAACAACTAAGTTCCATTGGAGACACCCTTGATGAAGATGAACTAGTTACGACTTCTCTAAATGGTCTCACTAGACCTTGGGATTCATTCATACAGACTCTATGTTCTAGAAAAGAATGTCTGAAGTTTGACATTGTATGGGAATATTGAATCCAAGAAGAAGCTAGAGTAGCTAACAAAGAATATCTACTTAGAGAACATGGCCAAGCTCTATCCACCCATAATAAAAGACAATCAAACTTCAATAAGGATAAAGGAGCATAGACCTACAATGAAGTTTCAAAGGAAAAGAGAAAAGAGTCAGAAGAAAGACTACCAAAAATATCAATGTTAGAACTGTCATAAGATAGGACACCTTGCCAGAGATTTTCCATCGAAAAAGAACAACAAAAGACACCATGCTCATCTAGCTGAAGATCAGGATGATGTAGAAGAAGAAAGACCATGCAATAGACTAGCAAAAGAAGAAGAACTAGAATAATATGTATTATGCTCTGCACTCTCTAGGTTTGTAACACCTTGAGAAGATACATGGCTTATTGATAGTGGTGATTCAAAGCACATGACTTAGAAGAAACAAACCATGTAAAGGCTGGAAGAAAAGAAATATCCTAAAAAGTATCTTTAGGAGATGACTGTCAATATCACATGAAAGGTATTGGTGAATCAAACTACAAGCTTGACTCTAGAACCTCCATGAAGATGAAGGAAGTACTATATGTACCATGTTGGAAAAAGAACCTACTTTCCATCTCAGCAATAGATAAGAAATGATATAGAATTTATTTTATATATGGATAAGTACTCATGTAAACCAAAGGAAAGACACTTGAAGATGTTTTGGTCATTGGTGAAGAAGAAGGACAACTATACAAACTCAAGGGACTTTGAGAGACAACCCTTTTCCATGAGAACACTAGATCAAGTGAACTATGGCATAGAAGGATTTCTCACATCAACTACAAAGCACTACCCTATGTTATCAATGTTGTAACAGGTTTACCATATTTGAATATTGATCATGAAGTGTTAAGAACCTGTGTCAACCCCCCTCTTTATTTTGTTAGTATATTTTGTTGGACGCATATGCTTCGTAAGTCATCCCATTAGTATGTTGTATTATCCCACATTCATGGGGTGTAAGTAATAGTTTTTAAGTCGTCCAGTTAATATGTTGCATTATCCCACATTCATGGGGAGTAAGTAGTAGTTGTTAAGTCGTCCAATTAATATGTTTCATTATCCCACATTCATGGGGAGTAATAGTTGTTTATATTAAATTTAGTATATAAGTATGTGTTGAGGCTAATGAAAGCATCAAAGAGTTATTTTGTATTGATCTTGCTCAAAGGAGGTTTCCCCCTCAAAGTGGCCTGCAATTAATAAAATCTCTTCTGTGATCCATAATTTCTGTTATATCATGCATTCTTATTGTTTATTGCGGGAGGTTCTCCACATATGGTATCAGAGCACTTTCTTGGGCTCGTTGGGTGGAATTTATGGGATTTTTTTATTTTTTTTTCCATGCTTCCTAGCGCTATGAGCCTTATAGTTGTTCTTCTTCTTGCAGCGGTATTTTTCATGTAGAGCAGGGATTAAACCCTATCCACTTAACTGTGGGAAGTACTTGCGAATTGTTATATTTTTATCATTTAAGCAATATGATCTTAGGATCTTATCTGAGACAATAACATGCACAACAATAAACACAAGATACAAGAGACACAAAGAATTTTCCTTGGGGAAACCATAAAGGAGAAAACCCTGCAACTTCCTCAAAGATAGAATGAGCACCAATGGCAGCAGTAAAACTTGAAAATAGAAAAGATGATCTCTGTAGCTTGTTCTCTCTCTCACACTTGAGAGAGCTTATCCTCTCTCACTCATGCTCCCCAATGAGTGAGTGTGTGTGTAATAAATAGAGATGCTTACTCTCTATTTATATTCTTTCGTTGATTTAATGTTCTCTTCAACATGTCGGCCCCACTTAACAATTACTTACTAGGGCTGGCATCTCTAGGAGAGTCTAATAACCCTAGTACCCCACAACGCTGGGGACTTTTCCTTCCGATCAATGAGGGTTAACCTTGAGAAAATTGAGGGGACTATTGCCTCGACCTACAATGGAGGCTTAACCTAAATGAATTTACATGACTTGTTCACATTATTGAATATCCCGATCGAAACATTGGGGCATGAAATGACTCAATTACATTATAGATACTTCCTAGAATAAGCATCAGGGTACAATATATAAGATATACACGTGAATACATTCCGAAGTTACAAATACATCAACGCTCCCTCTTAACTAGGAAGGTATTATCTCGACACAATTTATCAGCACATGTCTTCTTCTCTATATCATATGTATCATCATCAAGTCATCTTCATCTTCAAGTCATGTTCATCATCAAGTCATCTTCATTGTCAATTCATCTTCATCAAGTCTGGATCATCACTTGATCTGGAGCATCACTGGATCATCATCAATTCTGGATCATTACTTGATATGGATCGTCACTAGATGATCATCATCATTACTGCTTCTGCTATCCGAATGGAATGATGCTATTGCTTCATTCTTCTCATCACATGAATTTCTACAGAGCCAGCCCTTTTTCATGCTAGTTGTAGGCCTAGCATCCATGTAGGTCTTCATCGACAGAGGCAGCCCTTTTTCATGCTAGATGCACATCTACATATCCATTCCTTTTTTATACTAGATGTATCATCATAGAGCTAGTCCTTTTTCATACTAGATGTGGCATCTACAAAGAACTAGTCCTTTTTTGTACTAGATGTGTCATCACAGAGCTAGTACTTTTTCATACTAGATGTGGCATCTACACAGGGCTAGTCCTTTTTCATACTGGATGTGTCATCACAGAGCTAGTATTTTTTCAAACTAGATGTGGGATCTACACAGAGCCAGTCCTTTTTCATACTAGATGTGTCTTTATAGAACCAACCATTTTTCATGATGGATGTGGGATCTACACATATCTAGTCCTTTTTCATACTAGATGTGTCTTCACAGAGCCATCCCTTTTTCATGCTAGATGCGGGATCTACACAGAGCTAGTCCTTTTTCATACTAGATGTGTCTTCATAGAGCCAACCATTTTTCATGCTGGATGTGGCATCATCACATACATCTGACAATGAAAGGAACCAATCCTCTCACCATGTCACAGCTCTTACGTCTGACCAGGGAAGGAACCAATATTCTCACCATGTTAGAAAGGAACATCACTTACATCTGACCATGGAAGGAACCGATCCTCTCACCATGTCAAAAAGGAACATGGACTCATCACTTCCTCTTGGAAGGAACCTCGATCTAGAGAACACCAAGCTTCTCCCTGAAGTACTCAAACTTCAATTTGGCCATTTCTAGCATAGAATCACATCAGGGCTGATTACGTCCAAGGATAACCTACAAGATTTTCTAGGACCTATTACATCCGAGGACAACCTACGAGCTTCACTAGGATTTATGCTCAGACAACTTGTCTCATCAGATATGATAGAACTCCCTCTTTCGAGAGATCTCGATTTGGATCACAAACTAGAGATTCACTACTCTTCTCTGCATCATACCAAAATTAAAGTTAGATCAATAAAATAAAATAGTTGTTTTCAAAAGAAACATACTTCCTCCCAAATTGAAAGTGGAAACATCTTTTGCCTTGCCTTTACTCAGCGCCATGCAGGACTCGATTCTGTCAAACCAAGAGATCACACCTGATCTCATACTGATGTAGCACCTCGAAGTTCTCTTCCTATCAATGGCACTACCTGCCTAATATGAATCCGCATAACCCTCCAGGTTGATCTTCTGATTCGTATCATACTTGAGCCCATAATCAACTGTACCCTTCAGGTACCTCACTACATGCTTTGCAACCATCAGGTGAGCATGTCTCAATGTGTTCACAGCAAAGAAAATATCGGGTCTCATAATCATTAGGTACATCAAGGGACAAATCATCTAACGATACATCGTGGCATTAACCATCTCTGATGAAGTAACACTCAATAGCTTTAGGTTCGATTCCATAGGTGTGGTCATGGCCTTGCAGTCCATCATCCTAAACCTCTTTAGGATCTCTACTACATACTTCCCTTGTCCCAGGGATATTATGCCACACCTCCATGCCATCATATCCATTTCCTTCATCTCAAACTTGATATCAAGTCTCCTTCTTGCAATTTTAATGAGCTCCTCTTTTCTGTCAGGAACAAGTCATCGACATATAGCAGGAGCATCACTAGTCTTTCGTCTTCAACCTTGAAGCAAAGCATCATTCTCCCTCTATCTTTCATACTCTATGCACTAAAACATTATGTATTAGAGTGACAAGTAGCTTACTCTACTACTAATATTCTATGTATCCATCTAGGATCACTAGATACCAAGATCCTCTATCTTGAACTTTTTCAAAATTTCTTCTTGCACCCATCTGTGAGCTTGTCATCCTCTATAGGATTTCATCTTCAACCTTGTAGCAAAGGTTATTATCTTCATTAATCTCATCACGTATGTGTTATCCCATGGGTGTCTTCTAAACTTGTACAAGGCCTTCTTTCATTTGCACACATGATTCTTCCTGTCATGTGTCTCAACTCCCATTGGCTGTAAATGTCTCTTTGTAGTCTATGCCTTCTTTTCGTGAGAAGCCTCGTGCTACGAATCTTTCCTTGTATCCCACGATGTTTCCATCTACTGAATGATGGAAGTATGAACTTCCCTTTATGTATCGATACTGCATCCATTCTTGGTCTTCCATTTCTTCTTGGTTACTTATTCATAGCTGGAAGGCTCTGCATCAATGATGCCGCTGCATTTGTCATATTATTATTTCTCTTGAACTGTCATCACTTGTTCTTCAGAACAAGTCTCAACCTTCTTTGCTTGTAGGCGATTTTACACAATCTTCCCTACAAGTAAAATTCATTAGTTATATGGTTAGAAACATTTAACAAGGCATATTCATAATGGAAAATTCTTATGCATAAATATATGATCATGCAACTATTTTAACCAATACAACATTCATCCATATCTCACGAAACGTTTCTAGATGCCTTCCATCTCTACCAGGATAGCATTGAGATTGTGCACTAATCCAATATGTCAGCAAAGAGTTTTCATTCTAGATAAGTTGCAATGGATATTTGTATAGCACCATGAGCTACTTACCCATCACATGCGTATTAGTAATATACTCTCATTAATGCAAACATTCTATGATGCATAATACATCAACTGAATATAAACAAATGCAAAACAAAACAATATCATGAAATGACAATTGAATACTTATCTTTATTTGTTTCGTGGGCAGAATCCTTCTTGAGCCTTCACCTTTATCATCTTCTTCATTCATAATAGCATTGTTTCTTATCCAAATGCTAATATAGATAACAGGTTCTTCAAGAGTTGAGTCCTTTGTATTCCTCATTGCTTGAGGTATCTTCTTTGGATGGTGAGAGCTTGATCTTCCCATATTCTTTTCTCTTATTGTGAGTTGATCTTCTTCTTCTGTGTGCTATTCCCAGAGTTTTCTGAAATTAACCACTTCCTTCTGGCACACATTCCTCACACGAATGAATTCCATGATCCTAGGAGGCCATTCAAGGTGGGTATCACCACTTCTGCATTCCCCCCTTCTTCTTCTACTGCTACAAGTTGTTCTTTGATTTGAGAGACCCTCGTAAAGTATGACTGAATGATCTCTGCATTCTGGATCTTCACAATCTTCAATTGTTTTCTCAAACTTATATTCTGAATTATGTTCTTCCCTTCAAATAGCTTGGTCAAGGAATCAACCATCTCTTTTGGTGTCTTTAGGGAAGACACTTGTGGTACAATTTGATCCTTGATTGAATCAGCAATGATCTTCTTGGCCTTGACCAAGTTCTTCTTGTGTAAGGCTTTGAGCCTCATCTCCCTCTTGAACTAGAACCTCTCTACTCGTGTAGGTGTCCAATTCATTTTCTTCAGAGAGATCATATACTTCCATGCTTGGAAGTTGTCAACTTCACCAATATTATCATCAAGCTGATGTGATAGATCACTTTGCAATGAGAACCTCAAATGAAAATAGAAAAATATTAGATCTTACCAATTTGAGGTGTCCGTCTTGGTTCTGGCGCTGGCTAATCTAGGGTTTGTTAGAGAAACCCTAATTTTCAAAACTTGGAATCTTTCAAATCTGATTGGATAGAAAGATAGGCCTCTTCAAGGTGATATTTCCAATGTACTCCTTTTCTGAAAAAAATGGAGAGAAGCTCTCGGAACAGGAAGCCCTAGTTTTCCAATTTCTTTTGCAGAAATGCCTGATACTGTTTCTGCGGTATCTCCAAAATTACTACTCCTATGTGTTTGAAACTTCACAATAAGGTAGCCTATCCTGTACCTATTCCAAAAACATAGGTTTCATCAGCATTGGTTTCACCAATTGGGACTTATGATCATTTTCTGAAGGTGACCTATTTCAGGACTCTTCAACATAGCGAAGTTGTACGGACTGCCACGTGTTATTGTTTCATCTTCTGGATATGAAACTTGGAACAAAAAAGTTAAAGTCCATGCCATTTTTGGAAAATATTCAGAAATTTTATTTGGAACTTTGGAGCCCAAGATATAGAAATTCCCCCTAGGTGTCCTGTTTAGGGATGAATCCTGGAAATGGCTGGAACCCTAACTTGGAGGGATCATATCTCCTAGAATATAGAGAATCTGAGGCTGAAATTTGGACACAGAGAAAATAAGTATTTTATATTAATCCTATGAATGTTTTAGCTCTTGAGATATATCCAATCCAGAGATATAGTGAATGTACCAAAACTTATTAGTTTTAGTATTTTAGGGTTTTTCCGGCCCAGGTTAAAACTAGGGTTTGACTTTGCCAAAGTTATACCCAACCAAAAAATCTCGACCCAGGTATGTAAACTTTGATTTTTATGAGGAGAGCAATCCTATGCCAGCCTCACTCAAAAATTCCTCTTCTGTAAGAATCCCTAATTTCCTGCAGCAAAAACTGAAAATGCTCAGAATCGAATTCCGCTTCAATAGAAAGATGCACCCTTCAATGGAGAGTCATCCTAGCATACTTTTGCTGATGGATTATGGAGAGAGACCCAAAAATTAATAATCCCTAGATTCTATAGCTACACAATGTCTTCTTCTCAGGTTAGCTCTGATACCATGTTATATTTTTATCATTTAAGCAATATGATCTTAGGATCTTATCTGAGAGAATAACATGCACATCAATAAACACAAGAGATAAGAGACACAAAGAATTTTCCTTAGGGAAACCATAAAGGAGAAAACCCTACAACTACCTTAGAGATAGAATGGGCACCAATGGCAGCAGTAAAACCCGAAAATAGAAAAGATGATCTCCACATCTTGTTCTCTCTCTCTCACTTGAGAGAGCTTATCCTCTCTCACTCATGCGCCCCAATGAGTGAGTGTGTGTGTAATAAATAGAGAGGCTCACTCTCTATTTATATTATTTTTTTCACTTAATGTTCACTTCAACATGTCATCCCACTTAATAATTACTTACTAGAGCGGACATCTATAGGAGAGTCTAATAACCATAGTTCCCCACAACTATGGGGACTTTTCCCTCCGATGAAGAAGGAGGGTTAACCTTGACACAGTTGAGGGGACTATTTCCCCGAATTATAGTTGAGGGTTAACCTCAATGACTTTACATGACTTATTTATATTATTGAATCTCTTGATCAGAACATCAGGGCATGAAATGACTCAATTACATTATAGATACTTCCTAGAATAAACATCGGGGTACAATAGATAATATATACAAGTGAATACATTCCAAAGTTACAAATACATCAATATGCATAGCCCTAAAACTCATTGTGAGGAATACCATAGGAACCCCGAAGTAGCTAGACACTAAGAGGACCTGCCAAGCGAAAAGGGCAATGACCCCCACTAGATTGACCAGATTCCCATCCATGAGGAAAAACAAAGAGCTATCATTTTTGGCCAAGCAGTTAGCAGTTTTACCTGTGCCGTGAAGTGAGGGGTAATGCCCCAATACTCAAGCCTCAGAAAAACTTGGTGGCTGAGTTACTACCTTTGAACTATGAGGAAGCCGAATAAACCTCAGGTCCATATCTATTTAAAATTGATAATGTGTAGACTTCTGGACTTGTCACAGATCATTTAATCCATTTCTTATTGATAAAGCATAACTTTCTAGCACCGCCACAGATCATTTCTTCCTTGATTTAACTCTGTTTCCCTTGAAACTTCACTATAAACCCCCTAATACCATTCTGCATATTCCTTCACTGAGGACCCTATCCCCAATTTCACTTCCTGAAGGCCGAAATTCCACATTTCTCAATTTTTAAGGTTTGTCATAACTTCTCTAATTCTCACCCACTCACCTTCAAATTTCTCCACGGTGTTCGTTTTCCATTTCTGCTTCATTGTCCCTCTCTGACAAATTTTCCAATTCCTTCATCCCACCTTTGAAATTCACATTTTCTACTTCTTGTCCCTGCAAAAGTGTCCAAAACCCTGAAAAACCCCAATCACCCCCCCCCGAATTTTTCCCAAATAAAAAAATATCCTTTTCTAAAACCCTCTCCATTTTTGTTTTTCTACCCAGTACCTGAAAAAAAAATGGTTGATGGTTGTCACCTGCGCCGTAGCAACTAAACAAATGGAAGAAGAACTTGCGACCATCAAGTCCAAACTCAAGGATCTAGATAAAAAATTTCTCGGCCTCGATCTTCAACATTCTTCCATGAACAATGACCGCGAGCCTGAGTCTTTTGCAGACACTGGGCTCTCGTCGTCTAGCAACTTCTGCGGGTTGAAGCTGGATTTTCCTCGCTTCAAAGGTGATGATCCAACTGGATGGATTTATAGGGTAGAACAATATTTCAGTCTGCATAACACTTTTGATGTCAATAAATTCCCACTTGCATCGTTTCATTTAGAACATGAAGCACTTCAATGGTTCCATTGGTACATCAAGGCTCATGTAGAGCCAAACTAGACAGATTTTTCCCAACCCCTTTTGCAACGATTTGGCCCTAGTGCTTTCAATGAATTCATAGGAGCACTCACCAAACTTCACTAAATTGGAACTGTCCAGGAGTATTAGACAACATTTGAGAAACTAGCCAATCACACCGAGGGATTGCTTGATGCATTCTACCTGAGTTGTTTTATCAGTGGTCTGAAGGATGCAATACGATCTGATGTTAAAATGTTCTACCCCAACACAATGATGGAAACCCTAGGGTTGGATAAGATAGCAGAGGACAAGATCAAGGCTCAACAACGTTCCAAATCCACTCTTGTTCCATTTAGACCTATGGTTCCCCAAAGAACCCAAAATACTCCAGCTCCTAGAACCACTCTTATCAAGCATTTTTCTGAAGCAGGGATGTGGGAACATCAAGAAAAATGGATTTGTTATAATTGTGATGATAAATTCGCTCGGGGACATAGATGTGTTGAAAAAAATATCTATCTCTTGGATGTGGATTATCCACTCGCACTTGAAATTTTTTATGATGCTCAAGATTCAATAGATGATGATGGTGACATTCAACAACTTCTTACTCCAGATGACCAACCAGAGATATCTCTCCATGCCTTAGTTAGAGTCACCACTCCCCAAACCATGCGGGTCAAAGGGTTCTTTAAAAAACTCCCTCTTATAATACTCATTGATTCTGGTAGCACTCACAACTTCATTGACCTGAGGATTTCCAAATAGGATGATTGTTTCATCCATCCTTGCTCCAGTTTGAAGTCATGATTGCCAATGGGGGCACCTTACCTTGCAAAGGGAAGTGTGGTAATGTGTGCATATCTATGGGGGATTATAACTCGTGCTCTGACATGTTTTCCTTGCCCTTAGGTGGATGTGATGTGGTTTTGGGCACTCAATGGTTACGCACACTTGGACCCATTTTATGGGATTTTGCTGAACTTTGGATGCAGTTTTCAATCAATGGTACCAAACACACATTGCAAGAGGTGGGGCTTACAACCAGGGTCTCTCAGCCTCATTAGTTCACATCAAATGGAAAATATTCTTAATAGAAGTTCACATGGTGTCATCGCTCAGCTCCATTTCATTCAGATGCAACCTTCAAAAGTCTCAAATACTCCATTAGATCTCCAACAAATTTTGGATCGATATGCATGTGTTTTTGCTAAGCCAGTGGGATTTCCACCTTCCTGACCCGAGGACCATTGTATTTCGCTCCTTCCTAGAAGCGTCCCTCCCAACATCAGGCCATATTGCTACCCATTTCACCACAAGATAGAAATTGAGATGCTTGTTTGCGACTTACTGAAGCAAGGCGTTATTCACCCTAGCACTAGTTCCTTCTCTTCACCGGTCCTTCTAGTCCAGAAAAAAGATGGGTCATGGCACCTTTGCATCGAATTTTGAGCACTTAATAACATCAAAATCAAGAATAAGTTTCCAATTCACGTTGTTAATGAGATTTTGGATGAGCTCCATGGTGCTCATTTATTCTCCAAGTTGGATCTTTGTTCTGGGTATCACCAAATTCGGGTCCATGCGAATGATATCCCTAAAACAACTTTCCGGACACATGATGGCCATTATGAATTTTTGGTCATGCCATTTGGCCTCACAAATGCCCCTTCCACATTCTAGGCATTGATGAATAAAATATTTTGGCCCTACTTGCGAAACTTCATTATGGTCTTCTTTGATGATATCCTCATCTATAGTAAAAGCTGGGTTGAGCATCTCCAACATCTGGATCTTGTACTGCTCTATGTGCCAAACAATCAAAATGTGTTTTTGGGCAGAATGAAGTAGAGTATCTCAGGCATATTGTTTCAGCATAAGGGGTTCATGTCAATCCTACAAAAATCGATGCCGTGAAAAGTTGGCCACATCCTCTGACCTTGAAGAGCCTTCATGGGTTTTTGGGACTTACTCGCTACTACCACAATTTTGTTAAGGATTATGGGAAGATTGCAACTCCATTAACAACTATACTGAAAAAGGATGCTTTTGCATGGACACCTACTGCTGAGTGTGCATTTGAGAAACTAAAACAAGCTATGTGTATCACACATGTTCTAGCTATGCCTAATTTTCCCAAGCCCTTCACTATTGAGAGTGATGCTTGCGACAATGGATTTGGTGTTGTCCTCCTCCAAGACAAACATCCAATTGAGTTCTCTAGCAAATCCCTGTCTGGTAATAATTTAGCTGCCTCTACATATGAGGAGGAAATGATGGCTATTTTGCATGCCATACAGAAGTGGCATCCATACCTCTTAGGGAATAATTTATGCATCAAAACTAATCACCGGAGTGTGAAATATTTCCTGGAACAATGATTCTCATCCCCAACACAACAAAAATGGGTTAGCAAACTCATGGGTTATGATTATGAGATCACTCATAAGAAGGGTAAGGACAATCTTGTGGTGGCTGCTCTTTCCCGCACATTTGATGACCATGCTTCTCTTTTAGCTATTTCTATGCATATTCCAAATTAGTTACAATCTTTTCAGCAAGGCTATGCCAATGAATCTTCCTTATCTCAAATGATCCAGTAGTTGGCTAGTAATCCTTCTCTTGTATCGCATTACTCTTGGGATGGTTCTTCTCTGAGATACAAGGGTCACTTGGTGCTTCCCCAGAGCACAAATCTTCACCAGGATGTCTTCTATGAAATCCATTCTTCTCCCGCGGTAGGGCACTCTGGGTTCCTCAAAACCTATGAACGGGCATGATGTAACTTCTTTTTGAAGGGAATGAAACAGGAAATTCAATAGATGGTTGTTGAATGTGATACCTGCTAGCACCATAAGGGTGAAACTACCCTCCTCCCCAACTTGCTCGAACCCTTGCGCATCCCTACAAGATTTGGACAGATATTTCGATGGATTTCATCGACGGGCTGCCTAAATCTGGAGGAAAGACGGGAATCTTGGTTGTGGTTGATTGAATCTCCAAATATAGTCATTTTTGTTCTCTCAGCCATCCATATACTGCCTCCTCAGTCACACAAATTTTCATGGACCAGATATTCCATCTTCATGGCATCCTTTCTTCCATTGTCTCAGACCATGATGCAACTTTCACAAGTCATTTTTGGACTGAACTCTCTCGGCTCGCTGGCACCAAACTGAAAATGAGTTCAGTATATCACCCACAAAAAGATGGTCAAACTGAATACACCAACAAATGCTTGGAAACTTATCTTCGTTGCTTCACCTATGAACATCAGCATCAATGGGAAAAGTGGCTCCCTCTCACTGAATGGTGGTACAATACATCCTACCATACTACTTCTAAAATGACTCCATATGAAGCTGTTTATGGGCAGCCTCTCCCAGTGCTCCTTCCATACACCCCCCATAGTTCACCAATTCAGGGATTTGACATGGTTCTTCAAAATCATGATTAGATTCTCCACATTCTACAAGAGAATCTTCACGTGGCTAGAAATCGCATGAAGCAGCAAGCCGATCAACACTGTTCTAAGTGCACCTTTCATGTCGGTGATATGGTTTTTCTTTGTCTACATCCTTATAGGAAATCCTCCCTGAAACTCAAAGGGCATCAAAAGCTGGCTCCAAAGTTCCATGGTCCATATAAAGTTCTTCAAAAGATTGGGTCTATTGCTTATAAATTGAAACTTCCTCCTTCTTCTTGCATTCACCTAGTCTTTCATGTCTCTTGTATCAAGAAAGTGATTGGCACCAATATTAGAGCACAAACTATTTTACCGGAGCTGGATACAGAAGGATCTATTATTTTGGTACCGGATGCCATCCTCAATAAGCACACTCACCAGCTTCACTCTCGGGCCTTAACATAGGTCTTAATTCAGTGGCATGACATGCAACCAGAGGATGCTACATGGGAACTGCTCCTTCATATTTAGTAGCAGCATCTAAAGCTTTGAGCACAAAGATTTTTCTAAGAAGGATGGGATGTTAAGAACCCGTGTCAACCCTCCTCTTTATTTTGTTAGTATATTTTGTCTGACGCATATGCTTTGTAAGTTGTCCCATTAGTATGTTGCATTATCCTACATTCATGGGGAGTAATAGTTGTTTATATTAGACTTAGTATATAAGTATGTGTTGAGGCTAATGAAAGCACCAAAGAGTTATTTTGTATTGAGCTTGCTCAAAGGAGGTTTCCACCTTGAAGTGGCCTGCGATTAATAAAATATATTCCTTGATCCATAATTTCTGTTATATTGTACATTCTTATTGTTTATTGCAGGAAGTTCTCCACATAAAGGAACTTGCAAAATATGTGAAAAAGGAAATAATATCACGAATCTCTTTTTGAAAAGTGAAACAAAGAGTAAAGGTACGTTCGAATTAATTCATTCCGATGTATGTGGTCCTATTCCCTCCACATGTTTAAGTGGATATGAATATTAAGTCACATTTATTAATGACTATTAAATAAAGGCATGGATATACTTCTTGAATACCAAGACTGAAGTGTTCAGGAAATTCAAGGAATTGAAAGCCTCGATAGAGAACCATTCAGAAAGAAGAATCAAGACACTGAGATCAGATAATGGTGGAGAATATACTTCAAACGAATTTGAAGCATTCTGCAAAGAATATGGAATTAAGAGGGAAATAACCACTCCCTACAATCCCCAACATAATGGTGTTGTGGAAATAAAGAATAAAACCATTACGGAAGCAGTGAATGTAATGTACCCATTCAAATAATTGCATAGCAGAAAAATTGCATCAATCCTACGAGTTCCCTAGGTTGGGTGGAAACATTGGAAAGTTAATAAGGGAGCTAAGAAATTGTGTTTAGACATTCGAGTTAATTGACTAAATTAAAGTGAAAAATTAAATGGCTATGGAGAACGAAGACACATGGAGACCATGGGGCCCACTCAAGCTAGAATTCCTATGTTAAATGACGTCCTCCTCTTGCAATCTCGAAGCTATGGGAAGAATAATGTTTTTGGATGGATTATAAGGTTAATATATTTTTTCATATACTTCATAGGTCAAATTTGGGATGAATTTTAACTTACATGGGGAGAGAAAGAGCCAAATGGAAGTTTCATGGACACTTGGCTAAATTTCACTTACATTTATGACATCTATGACACCAATGATGGAGATTCTATGGAAGTTATGACACAAGTTAGATATAAATGTTGACATATGACATATCTGACATGTCAAGAATGAATATACCATCTTAGAGGGAGCTCATGGGATTTGGAGAATGGCAAGAGGCTCTTACTCGAATTTGGGAGAAGAGGGAAGGTGAAGAGAGAGGCCACATAGAATAACATGAGAAGCCACACCAATTCAACTTGGATTTGAATTATGGATGGATTTGGAACCTTAGAATACCAGTAATGTTTATAAAATTCATGGATCAGCCATGAGAAGTCCCTTTTGATCATTTGTGAAAATTGTTATTGTGAAGAGAGAGAGGTAGTGTATGACTAGTTCATGCCTTAGCCAATTTCCAGGGTGAAAGATTTACATCCTAGTTGGTGTTTGGAGAGGCCACTAAAGTATTTCAAGGAGGTTAAATGGAGTCATAAGTTATAGTTAAAAACTACACCAGCTGATGGACATATCAATTTCAGCTTGTTCTTCCTTTCATCTCAAGCTTTCTCACCATATTTCAGCTCTATGGAGTGAGACGCACTTGGTGAGCTATTCATATCTTTGAGGGACCTTCTACTGCTCCAGTATTTTATATTATGATGTAAATTCCCTTATATTTAATTTTATAAATATCTCAGGTCAAAATGACAAGAAATATCATGTATTATTTCTCAATAATGAAGAAACAATGCCATTTCTCCACTACCTTGTTGTAAACTCTTGTAATCTTGATGGATTCAAATGGACATATAAAATATTAATGATTTGTGAATTAATGGAATGTAATTAAAGTATATTATGGGTTTCATGTTAAGTAACTAATAATTTGTATCCATTGGGTCGAATTTTATAGCAATTGGAGAAAACTACATCTCATTTCCCCAAGGGTCGAAAACTAGTTTTTTATATATGATTGAAAGAAGTGATAACAGCCATGGGAGGTTGATTGGTTATACATATGAGTATTTTATAATTTATTATACACATTAACTGCTTCAATTTAATAATTTTAGTGGGTTTTTTCACATTTGGTAATATGTTTCTACCACTTACCTCGGGGGGGATTTGAGCCCAAAATTGCCAGTAAAATCATCTATCTTGTTCTGAATTTAGTACGGTATTGAAGAAGTGATTGAAGGGCCATAATATATCTATGAAAATAATAATTAATTTATTATATCATTCATACACCTTCCTTTAATATTTTGGAGCAATTCGGATGATTTGGAGACCAAGACACTAAAACTAGTCAAGAGCCAAAATTCTGAAAAAATTGGAAAATTGGGCATTTTGGTAAAAAGTTAAAAAGGCGAGATTACAAGTGGTATATGAGAATGGTATTGGAACCTTATGGTTTTAAAAAGGAATAAAAACAATAAACCACCACCCTTAGAATATGAATTGGAAGGTGCTCGGCTTGTAGAAGAAGAACTAGAAGAAAACAAAGGTACCTTGAATAAAGCTATGGATCACAAGGGAGAAGACTACACTAAGGAGAAAATGGAGTATCTCAAACTTATAAAATCCCTGTTTTAATAAATATAGAAGGACATGACCCAAAATACAGCAAAATGATTTGAATTGATGGCCAGTCAAATGGGAAGCAAAGGGATGATAGGAGATAGTGGTAGTTCACAATTGGTAGAAAAGAAGACAATGGGTGAGCACATTTTCTCATGAACAATACATCATAATAGACCCCATGAATTTCAAAGCACACCAAGGCCTACTGCACCTAAATTTCTAATTCCCAAAGAAGAGACTAACATTCAATTTGAAATTGATACAATAACAAAAGAATGGGCTAAATTTGATGAAGAGTGTAGGAGAAGTATAAAATTTGAGCAATACTTCACCATGGAAAACAAAATAAAAAGAAAGACAACAATAAGTATCTACACAAAAACAAAGAATTGAATTGTGCCATATGAAAAGTTCCACTTCCTAATTTTGATGGTTCATCTCAAAGTTCTGCTAACACTTGGGTGCAAAAATTGGATGTGTATTTTGACCTGAATCCAACGGTGGAAGAAGATGCTTTTAAAATGGATATTTTTCACTTGGATGGAGATGCCAATGAATGGTGGTTCCATGGCCTGAAAAACTTGGGCAATTATCAGGTTAAAACATATCGGTAATTTGTTGATAAGGTATAAGAAAGGTTTGAGCAAAAATATCCAGAATTGTCTTTCAAAGAACTAGCCCAATTGAAGCAAGTGGGGACACCTATTGAGTATATGTTGTAATTCCAAATATTATCAATTAAGATGGCTAATGTACCTATGGTAAGGTTAGTATTTCTATTCACTAAAGGTTTGGAAGATCCCTTAAAATGTTTGGTCAAATCCCACAAGCCTACTAACTTATATGATGCAATGAGCTTGACTAGAGATCTTTAAAACGTGCTTCCTAGAACACGATTTTCTCCCAAGGCTAACCTCAGATTTGAAAGAAATCCTTGGAAAAAGGATGCATCTAATAATAATTTTTGGGAAGGAGACAAATTTTAAAAGAATAATAAAGAAGGAAAAAATAGGGATGAACTTCGAAGGAAAAAATGGTGCTTCACATGCTTCCAATCATGGACACCGGGGCATAAATGTGCTAAAGGAAAATCTCAATACATAGAAGTATTTTCTGATAATGATGAGTATGAAGGGGGTATGGATGAATAAGGGAACATTTCAGATAAATATAAGGCATATGAGACAGTAGCTAAATATGAGAAACAAGAATAAAATCAGCCTTCATCGGACAAAGCAAGAATGCCAAAACTTTCAGCAGTGCCTTGCTATCACACTATTCGATGCAAGGGTGTGGTATTGGGACAAAGAGATTCAATTCTGGTAGATGGAGGAGCTACAAATAATTTCATTAATTAAAATATGGTGGATAAAATAAATATACCAATTGAACCATTTGATGGCTTCACAATTGTCATTCTAGGTCAGAACACAATGCAATGCAACACAAGAGTTCCAAAGCTGCAAGTCACCATAGAAAACTATAATTTTGTTGATATTTTTTATGTGGTTGATGTTGCTGATACTAATGTAGTCTTGGGAATGCAATGGTTGTATTCTATAGGATATAATTCATTACATTATCAAATTCCTGAAATGAAATTTCAAGATTCAACAAACGTACTAAGGGTTGTGAGAGGGAAACACACTTACCCAAAATAGGTAGTAAATTGCAATAGTATGAGATCTATATTGAGCCATGGTGATATAGAATGGGATACAGAATTTTATATCACCTCTAGCAAGCCAAAAAGTAGAGTTGTTAAAAAACCAAAGGAGATAGAGACACTTTTGCACAAATATGAAATTTTTTTCATAGATCTTCCACATGGTAGACCACCTAATAGGGGGGTTGAGCATAACATTGTTTTTGAGGAGGGTACTTCACCCATTATGATAAAAACTTATAGAAATCCCAAGAAGTTTAGATATGATATTTATAAGGCCATTCAAGAACTCTTAGAGTTGGGACTCATTATACCAAGATCTAGCCCTTATGCTTCTTCAGTAGTGTTGGTAAAGAAAAAAAATGGAACTTTGAGGATGTGTATAAACTTTAGAGATTTGAACAAGAAGACCATCAAAAATAGATATCGTATTCCTAGGATTTATGAACTCATGGATGAGCTATTTGGAGATAATTATTTTTCCAAAATTGACCTTATATCTAGTTATCACTAAATTTAGATGAAGGAGGAATATGTGCAAAATACTGCTTTTCGATGTCATTATGGTCACTTTGAGTTTCTTGTTATTCCATTTGGGTTGACTAATGCTCCAGATATATTTCAAGAATGTATGAATAGAATATTTTGCAAGCATATTAGAAGTTTTTTTTAGTCTTCTTTGATGATATTCTCATTTACAACAAAACTTGAAAAGAGCACTTGCAACACCTAGAGATTGTGTTGAAAACTTTGCAGGAATAGTCTTTGTATAATAAGATGTCTAAATGTGAATTTGGGATGAAAGAAATATTATATATTGGAGACATTATTGGGAAATATGGAGTTAAGGTGCACATGGAAAATATTAGGGATATATTAGGATGCCCATCACCAAAACACATCACTGAATTTAGAGGCTTCATTCGAATATGTACATACTACAAGAAGTTTGTGAAAAGGTTCTCCAAGTTGACTTCTCCACTCACTAATTTGACTAAGAAGGATATTGCATATATGTGGTAGTGTATATATTGACTAATTTTTCTCATTTATTTGTTGTTAGACCCTCTTTTAGTGTTTCACAAGTGGCTGACCTTTTCTTCAAAGAAATATTCAGATTGCATGGGCTCCCCAAGAGCATTGTGGGTGATAGAGATGGTAAATTCATGAGTCCTTTTTGGAAAGAAATTTTCAGATTGGTGGGAACTCAGTTGAATCCGAGTACAAGTTACCATCACCAAAGTAATGGAAAAAAATATACGGTGAATAAATGGTTGGAAGGGTATCTTCAAAACTATGTGGGTGAACAACAAAAAGCTTGGACAAAATGGCTACACTTGGGTGAGTTTTGCTACAACACCACCTTTCACATGTCAATAGGGATGTCTAGTTTCAGAGAATTATATTGTTATTATGCAATTAAATTTGCTGATATTATATGTGGTGACAGTAAAGCTCCAAAATCTAAAGATTGGGTGGAATAAATCCAAGACATTTTAAATCTTTTAAAAGACAATTTGCAGGTTGCCCAAAATCAACAAAAACAATATGCAGATAAACATAGAGAGGAAAGGATGTTTCAGTTTGATGATTTAGTGTATTTTATGTTCCATCCATACAAAAAAACATCTCTCAAAAGTAATGGAGCAGAAAATCTAAAGCCAATATACTATGGGACCAATGTAATCCAGAAGATTGGGGAAGTAGCATATGAGTTGGAACTTCCGGAAGGGAGTCAAATTCATAATGTATTTCATGTTTCTTGTCTCAAGAAATATATTGGTGAGAAAATTGTCATTTCAGATACACTCCCTGATTTGGATGATGAAGGACAGATCACACTTATTCCACAAAAGGTTTTGAAGGCAAGGGAGAGAAGATTGACGAGCAGAACAATCAAAGAATACTTGGTGCAATGGAAGGATCTACCAAGCAAAGATGCCACATGGGAAGAGGAGAATATTTTGCAGAATACAAATATTAAATTTCTTGAGAATAAGCAATATTGGGAGGGGAAGACTGTGATGTCCCCATTCAAATAATTGCATAGCAGGAAAATTCTATTAATCTTACTAGTACCCTAGGTTGGGTGGAAACATTGGGAAGTTAATAAGGGAACTAATAAATGGTGTTTAGATATTAGAAGGAATAAATATTTATTTAATGAATTTAATTAAATTAATGGAAGTGAAAAATTTAATGGCTATGGAGAATGGATACACATGGAGACTATGGGACCCACTCAAGCTAGAATTTCTATGTTAAATGACATCCTCCTCTTGCAATCTCAAATCTATGGGAAGCCGAATTTTTTTGGATGGATTATAAGGTTAGTATATTTTTCCATATACTTAATAGGTAAAATTTGGGATTAATTTTAACTTACATGGGGAGAGGAAGAGCCAAATGGGAGTTTCATGGACACTTGGCTAGATTCCCCTTACATTTGCGACATCTATGACACCAATGATGGAGAATCTATGACAGTTATGAAACAAGTCATATATGAAGGATGACATATGAAATATATTACATGTTAGTCCTGAAAAGATAATCTTATAGGGTTCTCATGGGATTTGGAGAAGGCAAAGAGGATCCTACTCAAATTTGGGAGAAGAGGGAAGGTGAAGAGAGAGGCCACATGGCATAGCATGAGCAGCCACACCAATTCGACTTGGCTTTGTATTATGTATGTATTTGGAATAATAGAATACCAATAATGTTTATAAAATTCAGGTATTATACATGAGCAGGCCCTTTTGATCAACTGTGAAAATTTTTATTGTGAAGAGAGAGAGCTAGTGGATGACTAGTTCATGCCTTAGCCAATTTTGAGGGTGAAAGATTCCCATCCTAGTTTGTGTTTGGAGAGGCCACTCAGGTATTTAAAGGATCATAAATGGAGTCATAAGTGACAGGTGCAAGATACCACAGATCATGGACATATGAATTTCATATTGTTCTTCCTTTCATCTCAAGTTTCCTCACCATATTCCAGCTCTATGGAGTCAGGTGCACTTAGTGAGGTCTTCATATCTTTGAGGGAGATTCTCTTGCTCCAGTATTTTTCAATCTGATTTAAATTATATTATATTTAATTCAATAAATATATCAGGTGGAAATATCAATAAATATCATGTATTATTTCTCAATAATGAAGAAACAATTCCATTTCCCCACTACCTTGTTGTAAACTCTTGTAATCTTGATGGATTCAAATGGATGTATAAAATATTTATTATTTATGAATGAATGGAATGTAATTACATTATATTATTTGTTTCATTTTCAGTAACTGAGACTTTGTGGCCATTGGGTCTAATTTCATAGTAGTTGGAGCAAACTACACCTCATTTCCCCAAGGGTCCAAAGCTAGTTTTTTATATTTGATTGAAAGAAGTGATAACTGCCATGTGAGGTCAATTGGTTAAGCATATGAGTCTCTAATAATGTATTACACATATCCCATTCTTAAATTTAATAATTTTAGTGGGTTTTTACACATTTTGGAATCCATTTATACCACTTACCCTAGGGGGTATTTGAGCCCAAAATTGCTAGTAAAATCATCTATCTTGTTTAGAATTTAGTACACACTTTAAAAAGTGATTGGAGGGAAAAAATACATCCCTGAACATAATAATTAAGTTATTATATAATTCATACACCTTTTTTGAATATTTGAGATCAAATGGGATGATTTGGAGACTAAGACACTAAAACTACTAGTCAAGAGACAAAATTGTGAAAAAAATTGGGAAATTTGCCATTTTGGTAAAAATTTTAAGAAGGGAAATTACAGTGAAACCAATGATTCATTATCAATGACTTCCCATGCATATATGGGATTAAGCATACAGAACAATTTTGTATGTTCATAATAGATTATCTCACAATGATCTTGGATTCATGACTCCTGAAGAAATGTATATAGGAAAGAAATCTAAAGTAAGCCATCTCAAGATATTTGGTTTTACAGTATATGTACATATCCTGAAAGAGAAGAGAAACAAGTTGGATCCTTATGGAAATAATGGAATATGTGTTGGATATTATGAGGTCTCCAAAGCCTTCAGGATATACATTTCAGGATTCCATCATATAGAGATTAGTAGGGGTGTGACATTTGATGAAGAAACAACTCTTAATAAAACCATAAGGTGTCATATTGAATAAGTACATGAAGATGATGTACCTCCCAGAAAGGTAGAAGATGAAACCTATCATGAAATAGTAGCATCAGAGGATCATGATATGCTAGAACGTCAGGAACTCCCTACTATGGATATATATCGAAAGATAAAGCTTGCATGGGTAAGAAAAATAAAACTAGAAGAAGAAATGTATAGAGTTCCATAAGGCTCCACAAGAACACACAAGAGATCAAATCCATTCTCCAGTTATGTAGCTTTGATGTGTCCTATTGTAGATCAAGAACCCAATAGCTACAAGGAAGAAGCACAGAAGAAAGAATTGGTGGAAACAATGACAAAAGAATACCAGTTAATAATGAAGAATGATGTTTGGGATATAGTACCCAAACCAAAAAACAAGAGGGTGGCATCTTCAAAATGGATCTACAAGATAAAACATGCAGTTGATGGAAGTATTGAAAAATATAAGGCACTATTTGTGGCTAGAGGTTTCTCTCAGAAATAGGGGATTGATTATGAAGAGACATATTCTCCAGTAGCATGGTACAGTTCTATCATAACCATCATGTCACTTGCTTCCAGACTGAAGTGGGATCTACACCAGATGGATGTAAAGACAACCTTCCCAAATGGTGTGATTAAGGAAGAGGTATACATCAAACAATCATAAGGATTTGAATTCGAAGACCGAGTGAATATGTAAGTTGAAAAAGGCTCCATGTGGACTAAAGTAAGTTGCTAGAGCTTGGTATGGAAGAATAGATAGCTTCTTGAAAATCTTGGGATTTACCAAAAGTAAATTTGGTCCCAACCTTTACATGAAGATTGTGGATGATGAACATGGCATAGTATTACTATATGTGGATGATCTATTTATGACTAAAAATGAGACACAGATCATAAAAAGAAAGAATAATCTAGCTGAAGAATTTGATATGAAAGATGTTGGATTCACATATTATTTCATCGGGATAGAAGTGTGGCAGAGCCCAAAAGGAATATTTATCAACTAGGGAAAGTATGCAGTAGAAATCTTGAAAATATTTGATATGCTGGATTGTAAATCCATGGCCAAACCAATGGATACCAACCTAAAGCTGTTATTTGATGAATTAGCAGAGTTAGTGTATATGACTTAGTAAAAATAAATTATTGGTTTGTTGATGTATCTAATGAATAAAAGGAAATATATATGCTTTGTTGTGAACACCTTAAGTTAGTATCTAGTTAAAACTGAACAAGTTCACCTGATAGATGAAAAGCAGGTGATGAGGTACCTAAAAGGTACAATAGACTTTGGACTATACTATTTTAGAGATAATCACTACATATTGTATGGATACATGGATTCATATTGGTTAGGAAGTGTCACAGACAGAAAGAGCACCTCATGTGGATGTTGTTGTCTCGAATCTGCCATGATCTGATGGTTTTGTAAGAATCAGTCTAGTTTTTCTCTCAGCATGGCTTAAGCAAAGTACATAACATCTTGCTCCACTATTTGTGAAATGAGATGGCTTCAAAAGATGATGCCATGTCTATTTGACATGGATTTCAATACCATAGTGATTCTATGTGACAACCATAGTTTTATAAAGATGACAGAGATTCCCGTGTTCCATGATAAATCAAAGCACGTAGAAATATGAATTTTTATATAATGGATATGGTACAAAAGGGAGCTATAAAAATCCATTATTTGAGTATCGACGAACAAGTTGTTGATGTATTGACCAAGCCTCTATCTCATGAAAATTTTGAATATTTCTGTTACAAGATTGGTGTTTTTCGAAAATACTTTCCTTGCAAGGAGGATAAATGATGATACTCTTTCATGGATAGTGTACCTACATTCATTTGTATATGTCGTAGAATAACACTCGATTATGAGTGGTCCTATATTTGAAACTGAGGATGCTCTATGATGAGTCCTTATGGATGATAAGTCCTGCATTTAGGTGCATATGAGATCTACAATTGCAGACGATACTCTCACATGGAGAGTGTACCTACATTTGCATGTACATGTTGTAGAATAAAACTCACTTAGGAGTGGTCCTAGATTTAAAGTTGAGGATGCTCTATGATGAGGCCTTATGGACGGTAGGTCCTACAATTAGGTGAGAATGAAATATCCAGTTGCAGACAATACTCTTGCATGGAGAGTGTGCCTACATGCACATGTATATGTCATAACATAACACTCACTTCGAGTGTCTTAGATAAAAAAAGGATGAGTATGGTTTACAATGAGTCCTTATGGATCATAGGTCCTACATTCATTTGTGGACTAGATATACATTGAGTTGTAGATGATGTGTTCCTACATTCATTTGCAGACGGTCCAAATGGTCGATACTATGGACCCTCCTCATTAAGGGGGAGTAGGTTGATGAGGATTATGATCATCCTCTGACTTATAGCCTAAACTGTTAGGGATTGATCATCCTGTAAAGAAATAATGTGTACTGGAGGTAGTGTTGTAGCAAAGGATTGAGAAGATTGAAGTGTGACTGCAAAGGATCAGGAAGATCAAAGTGCTACTAGAAAGGATTAAGAATATCGAAGTGTTGCTTCAAAGGATAAAGAAGATAGAAGTGCTACTACACAGGATCAAGAATATTGAAGTACTACTACAAAGGATCAAGAAGGTCTAAGTGCTGCTAGAAAGGATCAATAATATCAAAGTGTTGCTGCAAAGGATCAAGAATATTGAAGTTTTTCTAAAAAAGGATCAAGTGATTGAGAGCTTCAGAAGATGAAGATTCAATGTTGTAGAAGATGATGCTTGAGTACTAAAGATATTGAATATATTCCAGTAACTATTCCAGTTGTTGATGATCATTAGAAACTTCCTATGACATATAGATGTATTACCTTGAAAATGTTGAATATTCTCTCTCTCATTATTACTATAGTTTATAATGTTGTTGTTAGTAAAATACCCCTCTCATTAAGAGGGAGTGTTGAAATATTGCAACTTCAAAGGATATTCTAAATGTATTTTACTGATGTACCGCAAGGGAGATCTTCTATTCCTCTCTCAGGATGTTATTATTGCAACTTTTCATTATAGAGTCATGAGGTAAATTGTCCATTGTAATTCAGGTCAATAGTACCCTAATGAATATAGTATAATATTGTTTTGAGTCTTCCTAGGTGAAGTCGTCTGAGTCAATTTAGTGGGGATGACTTGTTAGGGTATAAGTCAAGTGACTTAAAGTGTATAAATAGAGGAGTTTTGTTCCTCATTTAACACATAGACACACACGTTTGTAGCACATAGGAGAGAGAGACATACTAACAAGGAGGAGAATACATGTTTTGGGGTTTTATCTTATACATCTATATAGAGGAAGTTGTTTTGGGTTTTCTTCCACTTGAGGGTTTCCCAAGATAAATACTATGTATATATTGTGATTATGTTTCTTTCAGTGATTCTCCATATGCTACTATTGTGAGTTTGAATTAAAAAATAATTATATCTAGCTAAGCATATGAACTGTTAACATATCCAAGGGCTTGGGTTTGATTCTAACCTATCCAATTCTCAACATGGAATTGAAGTCAAATATTGAGGTCAATTGGTGGTGGCTAAGATACCTATGTCAAAATGTGGTTTGAAGGGTAGTGGTTGTTGGAAGTAGCAACCCACATATTGATATCAAAATATAAATGATTACCATCATAAAAGGGGCATGTATCTTAATGGTAGGGAATTCAACGAAAACGAGACTAGGTTCAATTCTTATCCTATCCAAATTTCAACATGGTATGATATTTAGAGATTAAAGTTAATTAGTAATGGACAACAATCCTAAGATAAAATGTGTCTTGAGGGGAGAGAGTTTGATCTAGAAATGCACAACTTGATCTCAAACTAGTAAGGATACCCATTAGGAAAGGGTGATGTGACTTAGTGATGGGGAAGCACACTAGCCAGGGTCCTAGTGCAAGTTCTATGCTAAAATATTATTTGGTCCAAATTTCAACATGGTATGATAGCTAGATGTAGAGAAACTCACTATCTAGGGAAAGTATTATGCTCACTTCATTGTCAGTCAAAATTTCAACATGTTATGATAGCTAGAGGTTGAGGTTGATTGGTGGTGTCTAGGAGGTTTGTGCCAAAGTGTGACATCGAGGGGGTTTTGGGGATAACAATGCACATCATGATATAAAATTGGTAAGAATTCCCATCATGAAATATCGTATAGAATTGAATCTTGGGTTTCTTATGTTTTGTTCCTCTCTTTTCCAAGTTTCAACACTTTGCAAAATCAACAATTAATAATATACAATTTCAATTGTAAATATTAGTATTACGATTAATGTTGTGGTTGTTACAAGTTGGAATACTTTTATATCATTTGGGGCATTTGTAGTTCCCTACATAATTTGATGAGCAATGATTTCTTATCTTAGACTTATTTCTAGTTGAATACTCTGCTAAGGCAGGGCCATGCAATTTTCAGAACATAGTTAGCTCCAATCCACAAAAAATGGATTTAAGTAACTAAGAATGTTGGCTATAAAATATCCAATAACTTGACAAGGAATTTTTTGTGGCCTTGTTTATTTCATTATTTTAGTTTTCTGACTTACTAAAATATGTTTATTTTCAACTCTATTGGACACTTTTCCTAACTCACACGACCCAGGTTCTGCGTAGCCCGCCGATCCAACAACTACCCGAGATACCAACTCGACAGAGAAAGCCCCGTCAGCAACACATGAGAATCAGGCACAGTTTCAAATAAGATATGTCTTAGATGGGTAACTGCTAGAACCATGTTTTCATGATTTTTGAGGGATTATAGTCCCTTGGCTCACATCCAAGGAACTCAGTGAAGGAAACAAGATGGCTGGATAGAGGAGTCAGTCTTACGCAAACGAGCACAAATATATGTCATCATCCGCAACTTGAACTTGCTTTCCACCTTGCAAATGGAAAAAATTGTGCAGCATAGCTGACTCTGTGGAAATTGATCCCAAGAGATAGAACAATTACACTCACAAAATTGCTAATCAAACATGCAAAATTCACACTGAAGGAGACTGAAATTGGAGCATAACACTAATCTTTATTAAATAAGTAAAAAATATCCAACCTTGTGAATTAATAGGCTTCTGCAATATATCATTATATAAGAGAATCGAATCCATAAATATTCCATTCGAAATAGTTAAAAAGTAGGCTTACTAAATCTAGTCAAATCCCCCATAGGTACATAAAGCAGTTTCCATATCTATGAGGATGCTCATGAAGTTTCTAAGTCAAGTGCGGAAGAAAAAGAGGGATGGAAATAAAACTCATACATTATTTTATTTGGAGAAAAGGAGGGAGGATGATGTGGGAAAAAAACAAGTCAACTACACCTAGTCTAGCTTTTTCTTTTGCCTTAAATCAAAATAAAACATGGCATCTTTTCAGAAAAAGAAGATATGTGCTTTGGAGGATTTGGAATAAATAAGACATGCTAAATTGGGATTCCAGTATGTTTCCCAAGTGCTCCATGACTGATTTTTAGCATGTGTTTACTTCTAGGACTTGTAGAAGGTAACTAGCATAGAATGGAATCTAGGAAACTAGGTAATAAGAGAAAAATAATTAAATTAATGTCTAAGGTAGGTAACTATGGGTTGATTATTCTAACACCCTGCCTTAAGCCTGAATTTATGAGTAAATATTAGAAAAATATAGGGCCTAGAAACAAGGCTTAGTCACCCTTTACATACTACTTGTCCATACAACCAAGGAAAGAGGCAAAAGCCCAATGGGAAATCCTCCCTTAAACATGGACAGGAAATTTGTTTTTTGGAAATCTTGTCATCAATCATGCTTCATAGTATTATCAGCAATCCCTATCAGTGATTTGAGATTGCTGAAGGTCTTCTCACAAAAAACTTTGGTGAATATGTCTGCTACTTGTTCTAAAGATACACAGGAGAGTAGATCAATGGTGCCATCATGCACAAGTTGTTTGATGTAGTGCATATGGATCTCAATGTGCTTGGTTCGCTGTCTCTAAACTGGATTATTGCATATTCAAATGGTGCTATGATTATCACAATAGATAATAGTTGAAAAATCTGATTCGAAGCCACATTCTCCAAGTATCCCCTGCACCAAAAGCATTGAGTTGTTGCATTTACAACTCCTCTATACTCTGCTTCTGTAGATGAGATTGCTATGGCACTCTACTTCTTTCTTGACCAGATGATTGGTCCTTTTGCAAGCATGAACACATATCCTGATGTAGACTTTTGATCTATGTTGTCACCTGCCTAATCACTATCAGTAAACCCAATCAAATCAAGATCAGATTTTGCTTTGTAGAAGATCCCATGAGTTCTTGTTCCTTAAACAAAGTTTAGGATCCTTTTGGCTGTCCTCCAGTTGATCTCATGAGGCTGATCCATGTATCTCAAAGCCACACTAACTTCATAATATATATCAGGTTGAGTGTGTGTAATATAAATAAAACACCCAATCAATTGCCTATACAATGTATTATTTACCGTCGGAGAAGAACCTTCTTCTTCAAGCTTAACTCCTGAAAGGAAGGGAGTCTTGCTTGGATTGCAAAATTTCAGGTTGAACTTTTTCAGAAAATCCAAATAATGCTTGGACTGATGTACTTTGATTCCATGTTGGGATTGAGAAATTTCAAGACCCAAGAATTGGCTCAACAATCCAAAATCTGTCATAGAAAATGCATGGTTCATTGCATCCTTCCAGGAGGAAATCTCTTCCTTTGAACTTCCTATAATCAAAAGGTCATCCATGTACAAGACAATAATCATCAAAGAACCATGAATCATATTCAAATAGACATTAGGATCATACTTGCATCGAACAAAACTTGATGATAGCAAAAAGACATCAATCTTGGCATACCAAGCCTTGGGGGCTTGATTGAGCCCATACAATGATTTCTTTAACCTGCACAATAAAGATGGATTAGAAAAAAAACCTTTAGGTTGCTGCATGTAAATATATTGCATGAGATATCCATTTAGCAAATCACACTTCACATTCATGTGATGTACCTCCCGCTGCTTCGAAGCTGCAATGGCTAGAGCTAGCCTTATGAAATCCATCTTTTCCACTAGTGCAAAGGTTTCATTGTAGTCAATAACATGTACTTGTAAGTAGACCTTTGCTACCAATATTTACTTATATTTCAAAGGTGAACCATCAGCATCAAACTTATTCTTTAAAACCCACTTACATTGAACTAGCTTCCTCCTTGGGGGAAAATCAACCAGTTCACAAGTGTTGTTCTTCTGGAGCGAGCTGAATTCTTATTTCATGGATGTTTTCCATATTGGATCATGTGATGCATATTCATATGTTTGTGGATATGATTCAACCATCATATAGTACTTCTCAGAAAATAGAGGATCTTTCACACAAACGACACTCTCAAATTGATATCTAGTCCTCCTAGTGTCACTAGGATTTCCAGCTAGTTTCCCAGATGCATGAATGGTCTTTGCTGCCTATTTTGGTATTGTAGGAATATTAAGATTTGAAATTAAATCATCATTATCAGACATATCAGAATCATAAAACTCATTAGTCCCTTCACTTACAATCAATGGATCTAGTGGTCAAGAAGACTCCTTCAATTGCTACTAAAGGATCTTCTTGGAACTGAGCACTTCTTTCAATGAAAGATTTGTTAGTGCTCAATTTGATAATATTGTACCCTTTTTAATCTTTAGAATACTCAAAAAATAGGCACTCTTGGCTTTGGGGCTGTAAATCCTTCCTCTTTTCAGTTGGAATTCTAGCCCAATCCTTTGAGCCAAAAATCTTGAAATGAGTCACATCTAGCTTGTGCCCACTCCAAGAGTTGAAAGAAGTCATACCATCAAGCTGATTATGAGGCCCCCTATTCTATATGTAGGATGCACATTGTACAGCCTCATCCTAAAATTTTGGTGGCAAAGTCTTAGCCTCCATCATGTAGGTTTCCATCTCCTTTAGTGATCTGTTCTTTCTCTGAGCAACACCATTTTGTTGTGGTGTGTAAGGGATTGAATGCTGCGTCTGAATACCTACATATTTACAGTACTGAATGAAATTAGACTTGACATACTCACCACCATTGTCATATCTGAGGATCTTGAGTTTCCTCCTAGATTGGTTTTCAACCAAGGCTCTAAAGACTTTGAAGAGGTAAAAAACTTCAGACTTGTTCTTTAGGAAGTGAACCCAACAATACCTAGAAAAGTCACCTATGAAGATTAGTGCATATTTGGCTTGGATCATGAACATATGAGGGAATGGATCAGCAATGTCACTGTGGATGAGCTCAAGAGGTGCAAAGGTTCTCTCATGACTAGCTTTCTTATACTTGTGGTCTGGGTGTTTTCCTATGATACAACCTCGACATACTCCCTTAGAAAAATTGATATTTGGAAACCCTATGACCATATATTTTTCACTCAAATAAGAAAGATAATTGTAGTTAATATGGAAAAATATTTCATGCCAAATCTTTCTTGCTTCATTCACATGAATCAGAAGAGAAGAGGGGTTTGAGTAGGGTAGAAAATGGGAAAACTTGTATACCTTCGAAGTGTGATCTACAACACCTTTTGCTATGACTTTACCATTAGAAATATCAGTGATTTCAACATCATCAGGGGAGAATATGACCTTCTTCAGAGACCCAATATGATTCATCTTATACACTGAAAATATATTAGAGGAAAGACCTAGAGCATACAACACATTATTGAACTTACCATCGTCAAGATCAATCCTTCGCTTTCCCAAACTGTCAGTAAGAGAGTCATCTACCAAAACTATTGGTTGACCTTTATACATGTCAAGAGAGAAGAATGTCTTGTTTGTAGAAACCATATGTATAGAAGCTCTAGATTCTATGATGAAGCTAGGTGAGCTTGATGTGCGAGCAACTAATACATGTACTCTCTCTCTGTCCTCTGAATTTAATCCTCCTTCCCTCTTCTTTGAGCAATCAGGAAGGGAGATGCTATTCTTCTCTATGATTTGGGTCAACATGTCAGTTTGATTCTTCATACAAGATCTCTCATGATGATATCCCTTACTATAGTATGCGCACTTGCTCATTTACCCTTTCTTCTTCTTCTTCTAGGAATTCTTCCTGGAACCTTGGCGTTCCTCTTAAGACTTGTTCTTCTCTCTCTTTTGCTCAGGTGGATTTTTAATTTTTTTCTTTCTTTTTGAATCCACCCTTGAATATCCAGCAACCAAAGCTTGGTCTTTGGAATATTTGATAGTGGCCATGATCACCAACTTATCTTGCTCCTATGTGAGGGATTCCATGAACTCTGCAAGATTAGGCATCTTCCTGGCTCGAGTTGTCAACTTGGTGGAATGGAAGGTTGAAACAAACACTGAATAGCCAAGACAAATATTAGAGAGTATGGCCAAAACTAGTTTCTCTTCCTTCTTTTCTATCCCACACTATTTCAAGTACAAAACAAGGGCCCTAAACTTGGAAAAGTAGAGTTGCAATGATTCGAATCTACCGGGACTCAAGGAGATCAGATCATTATTGATTTGATGTCCTCTCATCTCATATGTCTTTTCAAAAAAATATTTTATATTCTCCCACACTTTTTTTGGTGATGTCAATCCATCAAGATGGAAGAGGAGGTCTCTTGAAATGATCAGACACAAAAGACCATAGGCCTCATCCCTCCTGTCGTGCCATTTAATTTTCTCTACAGCTGCATTGGGCTCTACCTTAGTTGTCATAGTAACCTTGTAGATACCTTTTGATCTCAACAATATATCCATATAAGCTTTCCACTCAAATAAATTGAATGGATTCAAGATTATCTTCTTAGATTGGTCCATAGCTCAGAAACTGTGCCCTCCAGTCAGTAGAATGTGCTCCCATTCAAGATGTCGAACCTGCAATACCAATGAGGAAGGAGATAAATCAATATAAAAAGGATCTGATACAAAGTGAAAATTGAACCCCATAGATAGAACAATTACACTCACAAAATTGCTAATCAAGCATGCAAAATTCACACCAAAGCATACTGAAATTGGAGCGTAACAATAATCTGTATTGAATAAGTGTACAATATCCAACCTTGTGAAGTATTAGGATGCTGCAATATATCATTACATTAGAGAATCAAATGCATAAATATGCCATTCGAAATAGTCAAAAAGTAGTCTTACTAAATCTAGTCAAATCCCCCATAGGTGCATAAAGCAGTTTCCAAATCTATGAACATGCTCATGAATTTTCTAAGTCAAGTGGGAAATATAAAGAGGGATTTAGAAAAAACTCATACATGATTTTATTTGGAGAAAAAGAGGGAGGATTATGTAGGAAAAAAACAAGCCAACTACACCTAGTCTAGCTTTTCCTTTTGCCTTAAATCAGAATAAAACAAGGTAGCTTTTCAGAAAAAGAAGATATGCACTTTGGAGGATCTGGAATAAATAAGACATGCTAAATTGGGTTTCCAGTATGTTTCCCAAGTGCTCCATGACTGATTTTTAGCATGTGTTGACTTGTAGGACTTGTAGAAGGCAATTAGCATAGAATGGAATCTAGGAAACTAGGTAATAAGACAAAAATAATTAAATTAATGTCTAAGGTAGGTAACTATGGGTTGATTATTCTAACAGACTCATATTAGTAGGACCTACGACTCAATTCATGACTCAATCCAGAAACATATAGATCATCATATACATGTTCATTTCAAGGACGCCTTTTTGATCATTCACCTACTGATTACATAATAACATCAGAGATTTAAACATAATTTAACATCATACAAGAAGAGAAGAAAAACCATTCACATAAAAATTCACCACATAAATCATTCATTCAGATGCAAGATATAACGTGGAAACCCATCTAGGAAAAACCACCAAGGTGCTTTTCATCTAGCATGAGAAAAGGATACAACACCTTGCAGTCTACAGGATGTAGACTAATCTTAGGATATGTTTTTAAGACTCAAACTTATGGTTATGATGCTCTCTGGTTTTCTCTTCTACTCTACATCTACTCCTAGTGGTCTCTACACACAACAGCCAGATCCGCAGCTCAAGAACCCCTGTATCGCTACCTGACTCTTTTTGAGTCTCCTCTTCCCTGATCTCTACAACATTACAGCGAAAATGGCATCGTTCACCATGGATTACCTCTGAACAGACAAACTATTATAGAAGGACTGACCTAAAACATAATCATAGTTAATGATAAATAACTAAAAACTACTACAAGCCAATGAAATCCAACTGAATCCAACCTTCTAGCTATTACATCTGTCCTATTTATACTATTTTACATGACCCAGCAGGGCTGACTGCATACCGGTAGTTTGTTAACTGTCACCATCATTCGCCCCTTAGGCTACAACTGTGGTGATCATGAATTGACATGAGGCACTATCGACCTAACTTACAAATATCCCTCATACGTGCATAGCTATAGGCTTACACCATCATAAACGATCATGATCTAGACTCTGCACCTGTTGCTTTTTGGCCGTTATCATTTGCGCACGTTTGCGCTTGCCTTTCCTTCGCTACACACCTCTCTATTCTATCTACACGGGTCCTTTGATTTCTTTGGGATCTTTCTTTTCTTATATCCCACTCGCGATATGTCTTCTTTGGTTGTGTGTATGAGATTTTTCCTTATAATCCTTTCTCGGGCCAACAGGCCCCCAACACTCACAAGTGGCTCATCCCAAGCCATGAAGAAAGGGACATATGATGAGGTGTAATCTGCACGGGAGATTTTGCAAATATATATATATATATATATATATATATATATATATATATATATATATATATTGACAGTTTCCTGCAGCGTAGTTTCTTTCCATAGTTAGATGTTTTGCGAGGTTAGCACACTGATACAACTTATTTCTTGACATCATCAGAGGACTGGTAATGGAGGGTTCAAGTTCCGAGTTCACTTGGGAAGACAAAGTAAGCTATGCGCTTTTTATTGGGACCAACATTACAACAAACTGTAATGTTATCTTTTCTTTCGGACTCTTTCATCATGTTATCATAGTCTGCCTCCAATTTCACCAAGGGTGGCTAGTGTCACATTTTGACACAGCAATCCAAGTGGCCTTGGTTCATCCACCATTCTCAGGCTCCTAGGGTTTTGTACATGCTTGCTGCAGCTTGTTCTCTTGTTGTTCTTCCTCTATTTCATATTTTTTGCAATTTTACTCTTCACCACCCTTCCTAACATAGATATGGACTTTGAAGAGTTGTCCATATTGAAAACTAGAAAATACCCATAAGCAAGGGTGGTCAAGGTGAATAATTTTCCAAACTTTGACGAATTTCACCAGAGCAGCATAGAGTACAAGCCGTAACTAGAATTGTGGCCCTTTCTTAGTCCCTTCACACCTAGAGATCCTGCCTGGATTTCTATAAGATGAGCTCACTTGCTGATCATGCATACTTTGTGAAAGACGACAAGGACCCTGGTTCTTACCCTGCGGAGTTTGTCAAATTGGCCAAGAAAATTGGTCCCTAACAGATTCCACTTTGGTGCCACTAGAAGGACTGCTAATCTATTGATCTACTAATAGCCAAGGATGACTTCGCCAGAGACATATAGCTGGGTCGAATTAACTTGCAGAATGCTACCATATTTCTTATTTCAGTCTTTGGATATACCCGACACACTGAAGGCTGCAGCAACTACTTTAGCCTGCAAGGATGCTCACCATGACACTCCCCAACCCATTTGTAACTATAACTGATGCTCAAGCAACACATTCAAGTTATGTATGTTTGCTATAGGGGCACCTCAATATTATAGGAGGAGCTTCAGGTCATCTACCATGTAGGCTTATTTAAGTGCATCATTAGGAAAAGACCTTCATCTGGTGTACTGGATTTTCTTCTCATATTTCCTATGATTATCGATGTCATCACTTTCCCGTACTGACAGTCATGATCGAGTGTTGATGAGTTGGACGGTCACCATTACAGATTTTCCCACACTTGATTCGCTAGGTTTGCTGTCCTGTCACAAGCGCCAAATCTTTGTTGAACCTTGATGCATTTAACGGTTTGTCAAGGATTTCCAGCTTTCTGGGACCTCCCACCATTCGTCTCATACTATTTTGGTGGCAGGTTTAAAGTGAACCATCCTTTCTACGCAAATTCTTCTTTCGGTGCTAGTTCATCTTTCTACGCATGCTGTGCTAGGGTTTTTTTTTGGCTTTGGCTTATTTTCTTGCACTATTTTAAGCTGCTGTCACTGGCTCAGGTTGTGTAGGAGCACGGACCTTGTCTTGGAATGTCTGTACCATTTTTTTAACCTTAGCAACTTCCTCCACAACTTCGTTTTATTGCACGACCAACTGCTCCATACAGTCGAAATGGACATGTTCCAATGATTCTACCTTGATCGATTGCACTATGCCTTGAATTTTTTGCTACAATGGCTGAATATGGTCTATGAGATGCTCAGCTTCTGATTAGAATTCCTCAACCTTGGCTTTCCTATATTTTTCTTTTTCACAAAAGGTTTGCATTTCCTGTTGCAGCCTTTTGATCTCCACATTTTTAATGACCTTCCACTAGAGGGCAAGTTTCACATTTCTTCCTTTGCAACACTGATTTTCTCATCTTCCTCTCGTGCACTTTTCCTTATTTTCTTAGCTGTGTCATCTTCAAGTAGTGCTCCCTAGATGGTCGGAACAGAATTTGCGGCCTTGGTGCAGAGTGATTCACCTTCTCTTATTTTCTCAGCAGGTTCAGATGCTACTTTTCTTCTTTCTGTAAGAACCTCTGGGGGTGTGCTTGGCATCTTTGTAGCTTGTAGATATTCCACTTGCTGCCGAATATCTTGTGCAATATTCACGAGCCTGGAAAATTTAGGAAAGGATTCTTCATCTTCTTTCCCTGTTGCTAGCGTGCTGCGATGGAATTCTTGATAGAGTCCACTAGTGAAATGCGGTTTTTCTCACGTGCCAATATTTCCCACTCTTTCTTGGCAAGAAGGGTGATGCTTTCTTGCAGTTCCTGCTCCTTTCTGTTCAATAGGGCCTGGGCCTTCCTTTGTTGTTTTTCCTCCTGGTAAGGAACATCATTTTCCCTTAGCCGAATTTCAAACGTGGATCCCTGTTGAATGTTATAAACTTCCTCCAAGGCGCGATTAGAGAAATCTATCTGTGCCATGTTATCATCAGGACCTATGCTTGTCTCTGCATCTACCTCGAGTGTGTGCTGCTGAATCACCACTTTGATTGGTGGCACTAACGCTGGTGTAACCGGTGGGATACTGGGATCAACACCATATGTCTTGGCCTCTACTATGGCTTTGACATTCTGAATGGCCTTGATCAACTTGTTGATATGGACCTCAACTTCGGTAGCAATGTTTACTTGCTGCATCTTTAGACTAGTGAGATTATCTTGCGTGAATTTACCAAAAGCATTGGCAAGTTCCTGTAGATCATCTTTAGTTAATGTGTTTTTGTTTGCCGTTCTATCGGCTCTTTGCTTCTTCCATGATGATTGGTCCTCTTCTTGCTATACACGCGCCTATTCTTGCACCTGATATTGACTGGGATGTTGTTCTAATGGATGATGTTTCGACTAATCCATATCATCATTGTCCTTGATGTGTTCTTGCGATGGATCATCTTGGGTATCTTCGCCTTCATGCTATTCACCATTAACTTGGTGGAGTGGAGGTTCTTCCATGTTCTGCTCTTCAGGAAGCGGCTCTGCTAGCGGACTGCACCATTCCTCTGGCCAAAGATTAATAATTGCATCCATGTTGTCATTTGTCACCATGAATCTTACATGATGTACCTGCTAGAGCATGTCCTTTGTTGGAAGTAGGGTTATAGCATGCGCATCGGCTTGAAACTTGATGAATGCGGCATACCTATGTACAGTCACTCCGTGGATCTTGTGGGACTACCGAAAAACCAGACACAGTGCCTCTGCATTCATAAATGAAGCAATGTTGTTATCTTTTTGGTGATCACTGTCTACCTTATCTTCATAGATATTTTGGTACCTTGCACCTAGGCAAGATAGTGGGACATCCATCTGGACATAGTCTAGTGGGTCAGCCCATACAATGAACGAAATCAATATCATCATCTAGAAAGAGTGGAATTTGTGGTCTTCCTTGTGTTGAGCCAACATCGCATCGTCTATAAGCACGTTTAGCAGGTATTGTGACCAGTTGAAGTTTTTTCCTAGTGCACATAAGTCTGCAAGTTGTTAGAATAATCAACCCATAGTATTTACCAACTTAGACATTAATTCATTTATTTTTGTCTTATTTGCCTAGTCCATGAGTCCCACCATGTGCAAGTTGCCAATTGCCTATCCATAGAGGTCAAACTTTCCTTTATTGACTCATGGAGCGCTTGGGAAAGCCTTAGGAATCAAATCTGCTTTATTCCTGGCCTCCTAGGTGCCCTTCTACTTTTTCTGCTTTATTGCCTGCTTTTTCAGTGTTTTAAGGCACATAGGAAAGCAAGACTAGGTGAGGTGAATCAGCTTTGTTGCCTATTCCTCCTCCACTCTTTCCTCCATGCAAAAGCATGTATGAGCTTCCATTTGACTGCTCTTTAGCTTGCCTATGCGCCCTTGCTAATTCATGGGGTCCTTGATAGATTTGGGATCAGCTTTTTACACCTATGGGGGATTTTCCTATTTTGGGTAAGCCTGCTTTATGCTAGATTTGGATGCTTCCTAATGCATTCGATTTGCTCATGTATTCTATATATTCAACAGCCTATGTTATTACAGGGTTGGCTATTGTACACTCAGTTAATATAATTTTGTGTTACAGCTCCATATTCAGTCTCCATTGTTGATAATTTTGCATGATCAATTGTTAATTTTTGTGGGTGAAATTAATCTACTGCAGGCCTGAATTTCTACATGGTATCAGAGCCATTGTAGGTTGTTACTCTCCTTCAAAAAATTTTTTGCAGGTTCGACATCAAGACTGGGAGCCTTCTACTGACAGCCGGGACAGATTTTCTAAAGCTATGGATTCACAGAAAACTATCCTCACTCCCTTCAACTATTTTGAATGGAAAGCAGAGATGGAGATCTCGTTGAGAGCGAAAGGCCTCTATAGGGTGACTATGACTATAGAAGCAGATCCCAATGCTGCTGCAGAGAAGATCAAATGGCACAATCGGAGAGATGAGGCTTATGGCCTCCTATGTCTCAGTATTTCCTGAGACCTCCTTTTCCATCTCGATGGATTAACTTCACCGGATCAAGTATGGGAGAAACTTTCTGAACTCTTTGGAAAGAAAGATGAGATGAGGGGACACCAAATCGAAAATGAATTGATTTCCCTGAGTCCCAATAATTTTGAATCAGTGCAGCTATACTTCTCCAAGTTCAAAGCACTAGTTTTGCAGCTAAAACAGTGTGGTATTGAAAAGAAAGATGAGCAGCTCATATTGGCCATCCTCTTGAAGCTAGGACCTGATTACTCAGTCTTTGTTTCGACCTTCTATGCCACAAAACTCACAGCTCGAACCTGGAAGATGCCCAGCCTTGCATATTTTATGGAATCTCTCACACAAGAACAAGACAAGTTGGTGATGATGGGAA